>JARHVA010003283.1:1852500-2035000 GCA_037957365.1 Torreya grandis
TATCAAAGTTAACTGGGTCAAAGTTGCTAAATAGATGGAGGAATAATTTTTAGACTTTTATTTTGTGTATATGGTGGTTTATGGATAGTTTTTATCCCTCATGGGTGTTAAACCAATCATCCAAGCTAACCAATCACTAACAAACCTAATGGTGAAAACATTGAGAAACTCAGACAACAGTGAGAAGTTATTTAGGGATGTGTTATCATGGAATAGGAATGAATAAAATTGCATGAATACAATTTTAAATAATTTTAATAAATGTTAATTTGGGATATAAGTTTTTGAGGTTAGTATAATTGATGAAATTTTTTTATCATAAGTTGACCTATTTAGTTCATATGAGACATTGAGGTACAATATTATGAGATTGGTCTATAAGACCAATATTTACATTTTAACATATATATATATATATATATATATATATATATATTATAATTTTATAATAAGATCATCCACATGTATCAGGAGTATTTATAAATGGTCATGTAGGGGTTAAAGGTCAAAATCACCATGACTAGTCTTTAAGGAAAACTAGTACTTCTGAGTGAGCAAGTTGCAGGAGTGTTTTTGAGTCCTTAAATCTTACGTAATGAAGTATAATGTACTTGGTGAATTTTTTTTATGTCTTTAAGGTTATATTTACATGTATTATTTTCATATTTTTTTGGCAAAATTGTGTTTTATCTTCAGTAATTCAAGATAGACTTTTTGGGTATGCACAACCCTAATTGTGAACAATACTAATGTCATGCTTCAAGTGGTGGTTGGAGATAAAATGTGTCATGGACCTAATATGATATTATTAGTGGTATATTTTAGTGTAATATGAAGTTTTATTTCCATGTGTGAAGTTTTAAAGTTCTCCAAGAAGACAAAAGGGTAACATGTGCTAATGAAGGCCTAATTGAATTAGGTCTCCTTAAGGCCTAAAAGAGGTTTTGGTCCTATATGATATAACTAAACTATTTTAATGTTTCATTAATATTTAAGGAATTTAATAAGGATTATTATATTAAAAATATAAGTGGGAAAGTATGTATTTCTAACCAAGAGTTATATGAGCAAGAGCTTAGTATAAGAATAAGACCTAATAGGCCTAATTGACTAGTTAAAGATAAGGGAGTTAAAATGAAGGATATAGTAATTTGAAGAGATGAAGGAGGTATTATAGACCATAAAAATGGTAAAAATAAACTATCATGAAGATATAATAGGTCTATTATATATGAATATCAATTTCAAATGACCTAATCTATCTTAAAGAGACCTAGTTGAGCGAAGGAGAGTAGAAGGCAGTTTGTAATGAATAAGAGTGTGAAGAGATGAAGAGGTGGTCATCATCACTTGGTTGAGAAATAAGGTATTATTAAGGTGATTAAATAAGTTAGGTGGTTGATTTTGTATTGATTAATCTAGGGTGTTGGTACCTCCTTATAAGTAGGTGCTTGCTAAAGCCTAGTTAAGTGGGTGTTTGGTTAGTTAGGGTTAGTGTTCCATGTGAAGTTGGTGATTCACTAAAAATTAATGTTTTTATTATAAGACTTTAGTCTATTTTTGGATATTATTGGGTTTTATTCCCCTTGAGAGTTTCCCACTCAAATAATTTCTCTATGTGTTATGCTCTTATCTCATGCTCATATAAATGGTTTTAGATATGTTGCTAGTTCACTATATTGCTTTGATAGTTCATGAATGATAAATTAAATAAGTATAAGTGTTTTATAGACTGATTTAGCCCCCCCTCTCAGTCATTATGATTCTAACAATTGGTATTAGATCTTGGTCCTTTTTATACAAGTCTAATATCTTGAAGGTGATCCTAAGAAGCACAAGATGTCTTGTGATCAATATAAAGACAACATGTATGATGAAGAAGTCTAATATGATAGTGAAGAAGGAAAAGCTAAAGAAGACCTTTGAAATTGAGCTCATAAGTTCCCTTGATGACTTAAAGCATCAAAATAATACTATCAAGGATATTAGGAGTCAGTCATAAGGTGTTAACACGAGTTTTAGGTCAAAGGAAGTTGAGTATGACCAGTTGAAGATAGAGCTAGATTCCTTAAAGTTTGAGCATGATCATCTCATAGACAAAATACACAAGTTTGAGAAAAATCATGAGAAGTTAGAGCAAGTAAAGAGTTCCAACATGAAAATACCAATCAAGAAGCCCAATGTAATAAATTATAAGTCATCATGGGATCATGGGAAAATGAGTAATCAATCAAGAGGTAAGTATATAAATATTATTTTTTACATCTATCATAATATATGATATATTGCAATATTATTCTCTAATAGAGTTATAAAGACCTAAATATTCAACAAGACATATGAATCTCCTAGAATGCATGAGAAGAATCAAACATTGGTATGGAAGCCAAAACAAGTTAGGAGTCATCATATTGAGCTCAAGAGTCAAGATGGACTATTTTCCAAGGAGGAATAGAAAACTAAAGAGGATTCTATGCTAGCTCAGACTTCTTTTCACATTCAATATGAAGGCATGAAAATATATATATATATATATATATATATATATATATATATATATATATATATATATATATATATATATATATATATATATATAGGTTTCTAAAGCCACATGATAGGATACATAAATAAGTTCATCTCATTTAAAAATAATGTTGTATTAATATTAAGGTTTAGAGATAACATAAATGCCAATATAGTTGGCAAGGGTGTCTTGAGTTTGGATAATGGGAAGACCAAGACATAAAATGTGTTGTATGTAGAAGGTTTGAAACATAACATGCTTAGTGTAAGTCAAATGTGAAATCAAGGGCACACACCAACCTTTCATGGAAAAGGGTGTGAGATAAGGAGATCCAAATTAGGAAGTCTAATTGCCAATGCTAAGAGGACTGAGAATAATCTATATGTCTTGAATGAGATAAAAAAGGAGAGATGATTCATTATCAAGATATATGAAATTTGGCTATGGTATATAAGGTTAGGTCACCTAAAATTTGATAATATGGTCAATATTAAAACTAAAAATTCTATGAAAAACATGCCTAAGATCATGAAACCTACATAAAAATTCACCAAACCAACTAAAAAGTCTTGAGTTTGGACAATGGGAAGACCAAGACATAAAATTTGTTATATGTGGAAGGTTTGAAACATAACATGCTTAATGTAATTCAAATATGCAATCAAGGGCACACACTAACCTTTCATGACAAAGGGTGTGAGATAAGGATATCTAAATTAAGGAGTCTAATTAAAATGCTAAGAGGATTGAGAATAATCTATATTTCTTCAATGAGATAAAAAATGAGAGATGCTTCATTATCAAGATATATGAAAGTTAGATATGGCATATAAGGTTAGGTAACCTAAAATTTGATAATATGGTCAATTTTAAAACTTAAAATTCTATGAAGAACATGCCTAAGATCACCAAACCTACAAACATACTTTACAAGGCTTGTCAGCATGGTAAGTAGACTATAAGAAGGTTTAAGTCCAAGGAGTACTTTAATAAAATACCCTTAGAGTTAATACACACTTATCTCTATGGACCTAAAATAGTTTAAAGCATTTAAGGAGATAGTTCATTCATCTTACTCATATATGATTACACAAGAATGACTTGGGTTGAATTATTGAAAGAAAAATGAGAAGATCTTGAAAAGTTCAATACATTCAAGGCTCTTATTGAGAATTAAAATAATAGGAAAATAAAGTGACTAAGATCTGATAGGGGAGGAGAGTTTTGGTCTAACTAGTTTTATGACTTCTATGAGGTTCATGGAGTAAGGAGATAATTCTCAGTAGATAAGACACCTTAGTTGAATGGGGTACTGGAAAGAAAGAATAGGACATTTCAAGAGATGGATAAAACTATGATAAATGAGTCTATATTATCTAATGGATATTGGAGAGTGGTAGTAAGCACTTTTATATAAATTATTAATAGAGGAAAAATAAGGACTAATGGAAACAAGACTCCTTATGAACTATGGAAGGGTAGACCTGCCAATGTGGAAAACTTTAGAGTGTTTGGAAGTAAATGTTTCATAAAAAGAGATGATGAAGACTTAGGAAAGATTGAATCTAGATCTAATGAAGGCATATTCCTAGGATACTCACCAATGATCTCATCCTATAGATTTTATAACAAGAAACTACAAAAGATAGTAGAAAGCACCAATGTAAATATTGATGAGGCAAATAAATCTCACTCATAGTCAAAGGACACTTTAGAGAATCTAAACTTCGATAATGAAGAGGAGACTATAGAGGTTTATGAGGAATAAAAATAAGTTGAAGAGAGATAGGAATCAAAAGGACCCTCAAGACCTATTCAAAAAGATCACCTTGAAACTCACATCATTGACAATAAAAATGTAGGTATGAAAATAAGGAAAAGACTCGTAAGTAATCTAAATCAATAGAATATTGCTCTATTTTTCAAGATTGAACCTAAGAGTCTTATATAAGCAAGAAAAGACAAATTTTGGATAGATTATATGAATGAGAAGTTACACAAAATAGAGAAAAATGAGACTTGGGAACTAGTTCCTATTCCTCAAGACAAGAATATCATTGGCACAAAATGGGTGAAACAAGTTGAATGAAGATGGAGAAGTCACTAGTAACAAGGATATATTGATATGCAATGGATATACAAAAGTTAAAGGGGTAGAATTTGAGGAGACATTTTTACTAGTATAAATGTTGGAGGCCATTAGATTATTTCTAGCATATACAGGATTCAAAAGATTCAAGGTATAACAGATGGATGTCAAATATTCCTTTTTAAATGGGAATTTGGAAGAAGTGTACATTGATAAACCTAAAGGGTTATCACTATCAGATAATAAGGAAAATGTTTGAAAATTTAAAAATGATATATATGGTCTAAATCAAGATCCTAGATCTTGGTATGATAGGTTGGACAAATATCTATAGGATCAAGGATTCAAAAGAGGAGTTACAGATAGTAATTTATACATCAAGATAGAAGATGACCATCATTTGATAGTATTTTTCTATGTATATGAGATCATATTTTGTGTAAACAAGGAGAAAATAACCAAGGAATTTTTAGAGGTGATTAATAAAGAGTTTGAGATGTCCATTCTAGGAGAACTATCACTCTTTCTTGGGTTGTAAATCACTCAATTTGAAAAAGGTATATTCATCTCACAAGCCAAGTACATAAGAGAGATGTTAAAGAAGTTTTAGATGGAATATTGTAAGGTAGTTAGTACAACCATGATCACAAGGTGGAATTTGAGATAGGAATATGAGTCTTCAAAGATCAATTATATGTCATATAGTTCAATGATTGAAAGTTTGTTATACACCACTACCTCCAAACCTCACATCATGTAAGTAGTAGGTCTTGTAAGAAGGTTTCAAGTATGTAAAAAGGAGAATCATCTACAAGTATTAAAAAGGATAATCATGTATCTCAAGGGGAATATGGAGTATATATTTTGGTATCCAAGAAGCAAAGAGTTCAATTTGATAGCCTACATAGATTCAAATTGCATATAAAGCATAAAGGATAGTAATAATACCAATGGAGGAGATTTATTCCTAGGTAGGTGCCTATTTTAATGGATAATCAAGAATATACCATCATTAGAATTATCCACTTATGAGGCCAAGTAAGTTTTAACATATTCATGTTGCATTCATGTATTATGGATGAGACAAACCCTAAATGACTACAAGGTGGAATATGATGGTCCTAGCCTAATCTATTATGACAATACAAGAACTATAAACATATCAATGAATCTTGTCATGCACTCAAGGACAAATAATATTCCTATTAGGTATAATTTTATAAGAGATAAGGTGAGTGATAAATTGTAAAACTTGAATGTTTCTTAGAGGATCAAATTTTAGACATCTTGACTAAACCACTTTTAAAGGTAAATTTTGAATACTTAAGATAATAATTGGGTGTAATTCATTTCCATATCAATCATAGAATAAGATAAGTACTTATGGGGAGATAATCAGAATCTTTAGATCCAAGAATAGGTGATTAATTACAAGAAGGTATGTATGGAGATAGGGGGAGCATGTTTGTATATGTCTGATAAACTCATAAGTCATGTGTGTTGAGGTTACAATGAGTGTGATCCATAGAGTTGTAGACATCACTTTGTCATTTATGTCAAAGGGGGAGAAATAATAGAATGGGTAGATGATAATTATCATTATATAGTATGTTTTTCCATAAATGATAAAGGGGAAGATTATTGAGCTTTGTTCCTATTGTTAAAGTTTGGCATTGATGTTGTCATTAATGTCAAAGTTTTTAAGAAAGGTGTTCATGAGTTCATTGAATAATGTTATTGTTTAATATAAAAATTGAGAGGTATGAAAGTTTTTTAAAATCATGTAAATCATGTGATCAAGGTATAATATAAAAAATAATTGTTTCAAGCTCAGTTGTCAAAGTTTAAAGTGCTTGATAAACCTAGTAATGACACTAGTCATGGCATGTAAAGTCCTAATGAGAAGGTTTTAGCATGGTGGCCTAGTGAGATAGATCCACATAAGAATAAGAGGATGTGTAAGGTTTATTAATAATTAATATGAGGCATTGGAACACTCAAGAAAGTTTCAAGGTGAGCCTACAGGGGTAAGACCTTAAGTCCAAATCTGTAACTATACTAGTTCTAAACCCTGCTTGACCTATTGAGGTATCATAAGGTGTTTTCAAGACCTATGAAGGATGTAAAAAAAATTTTAAGTATGATATATGTTTATTAAGTTTTATAATGAGGTGTTTAAATCTTAAAAAGTGATTAGAAGGTCAGTTTTAAGGCCTAATGTGGTTTACAAGTCAAGGTCTAAGTAAATAAAGAGAGAGATGGTGGCCAAATGAGGTATGAGATTCATATTTAAAGATAATAATGAGAAGGTTAGAATTTTTAGTGGTGTGATATATTTTACCATATTTTTTGACCAAGTTTTAGGTTAAATTTTGTAAGAAAAGGCTTAGAAAGTGGTTTTGAGGTCTCTCACATGCACATAATGATGGGTTTTTAACTAGAGAAGGAATTTCAAGTGCTAATTGGAATGTGTAACCTATTAATGATAACCTAAGATATTCATGGTATATTAGAAGGATCCTAGCCCAAATTTATATGATTTTTTTTGGGATTAAGGGGATATGATTTATGAATGATCGTTAAGATTGCCAAATGGTTTAATGACCCAATATGAAATAAGTTGTTATAAAGTGATCATAATGGATTGGTATGGATAGTTAAATGATTATATGTTGTATTAAAATATACCAAGAACCTTAAATTTTAAGTTTTTAGTTAGGTGTGTGAGTAGACCCTATAAGAAAGAGCTAATTTCTTAAAGATTGGTTGTAGCTGTCAAAGTTGACCAGGTCAAAGTTGATAAATAGATGGAGGACAAAGTTTTGTAATTTTAGTTTGTGTCCATGGTGTTTTATGGACAGGTTATATCCCTTAGTGTTGATAAATTTGTCATCTAAGTTTATTAGTCACTAATAGACCTAATGGTGAAAATAATGAAAAACATAGGTAGCAGTGAGAAGTTATTTATGGATGTGTTATCATCGTATAAGAATGAATCCAAATGCATGAAGACATTGTTAAAGAATTTTAAGACATGTTAATGTTAGAAATAATTTTTTGAGGTCATTAAATATGATGAAAATTTTGTTCATAAGTTGGCGTATCTAGTTCAGATGAGATAGTGAGGTACATAATTATGAGATTGGTTTACAAGACCAATATTTCCATTTGACCATATTATATATATATATATATATAATTGTCTCATAATATCATCCAAATGCATCATGAGTCTCTGGAAATTGTCATATAGGTGTTGAAGGTCAAAATCACCATGATTAGTCTTTAAGGAAAACTGGCAGTTCTAACAGAGCAAGTTGCAGGAGTGTTTTTGAGTCCTTTTGTCCCATGTAATGAATTATAATGTACTTGGTGAAGTTGTTGAGGTATTTAATTTTCTATATATATGTTTTATTTCCATGTTTGTTTGGAAATATTGTGTTTAATTTCTAGTAATTCAAGATAGACTTTTTGGGTATGCACAGGTCTAATTGTGAATAGTATTAATGGCATGCTTCTAGTGGTGGTTGGAGATAAAATGTGTCATGAAACCAATATAGGATTATTAGTGTTATATTTTAGTGTCATATGAAGTATTATTTCCATTTATAAAGTTTGAAAATCCTCCAAGAAGACCATAGGGTATTGTGTGCTAATGAAGGCCTAATTAAATTAGGTCTCCTTAAGGCCTAATAGAGGTTTTGGTATTATATGATATGACTGACCTATTGTAATGTTTGTTTCATGTTTATGTAATTTAATAAGGAATATTTTATTGAAAATATAATCTTTAAAGTGTGTATGGATGACCAAGAGGTCTATCACCAAGAGCCTAGTATAAGAACAAGATCTAATAGGCCTAATTGATTAGTTAGAAGATAAGGGAGTTGAAGAAAAGGGTATAGTGATTTAAAGAGATGAATGAGGTATTTTATCTTTGACATAACATATTACTAGTACTTGTAGGTTGTCTAGGAGAGGGAAAATGTTGTATCTTGGTTCTTAAGACCTCAACTCATTTAAATGGTTTGAAATTGATTATGAGTATTTATCTAGTTCTCACACCCTATCATGCTTCATAATCTCAAGTCCACCTTCCATCCTTAGAAAGGCTGAGTATTGCCTTTCTTAACTGCACATCACCTTTGATCTAGCTATAGATGCCTATTTGACTATCTCATTGAGTCCATGTCCCTACCATCACATCATTATCATGACTATAGGTGTTAGTTGACTATGTCTATGGAATGACATAGTCCAAACATAACATGTGAAGTCTATGCCTTAGAAGGAGTTCATGATGTTCATTTTATATCTAAATTCCATCTTATTTTACACATAAATCTTATCTCATCTACTTATCTTGATATTCAAAAAACTCCTTAAGACTACCTTGAGGTATATTCATGCCCTAAACTATAGGTGAAGATGGGGAGTTACCTATGTGTCTCTTCATTCATGAATTCCAATAGACCATGTCCTTTTTGTTTCACCATATGGCCCTTTTTCACCTTGATCATAACATTAAAATCATACTCATTATCCTTACTCAAAGCCAAAACATGGAACCTCCTTAGAGATAGTAGCCTGATTGTTCTATACAAAATTTTGAGTGATAATATATTGTATCTTGTATGGACTGATATGATATTATATGATATAATAATTTGAGGATGGTCACCAACATGACTATGATGTTTCTCTAAATGATGTCACTATGACTATGACCCTTATTACTCATGTGCTTAATGATGTAGGTTCATGATCTCATGAAGTATACCTCACTTGTATCATTTTTATGTGACTTTAATTAGACCTCAAATCTTGAATATAGGTGAGTTTTAGACCTTGAAATACACCAATGATATTTTGAGAACTCATGAACTTCCTTGAAACTCCACTTAAGCTTCAAGGTTTTCCAATAACTCAACTACTACTTCATGAAGCCTATTTTAACTTGAACCTATAAGACATGGTTATAGGTGGAAATTTCACACTTTGTGTGGACTAAAAGAGTTGTCACTCAACTTTCATTAGATTGCTAATCCATTTTAGAAATCAACCAAGCCATCATTGGTACCTTGAAGATTCATCTCACAATTCTTTAATGACCTCTTAGAATCCATATTTAATAAGCTCATATCATATTGAGGCTTGAATATGTAAATAAGTTGACTAAGTTTTGAACATATTTGTAGATCAATATTTATCAAGTTTTAAGGTTTCAAAACACATATCAATGACCATGGTGTTTCTAAACAAAATTAAATCCTTCTTTAAAGTGGATCAATGAGGTGGAAGTGAATGGATAAGTGGTATGATGATAATGGATCATGGAGAATGAGAATAGAGTGGAAAGATAAGCTTACACAATGATGAATGGTAGTGAGAAGACTATGACATGGGATGAAGTATAATAGAGAGTGAAAAGACTCATGAATCCAATGTAAAGACCATCTAAAAGATTCCAAGATGAACATAATCATTTTCTTCAATAGGTAATATTATTTTTGAGGATCTTAAAAGAGTTATACATTATGCAAAAAAAACCTAGGATTCTGCTAGTAACCTTAACATATGATAAAATACCTTAATATATGCTAAACTAAGAGTATAAGGATGTTGAGAGAAAATTGATGTATTTTTTTATATGGTACCTTGAGGAAACTTTTATAAACTTGAAATAAGAACACATGAACATGAATGAGACCTAAAAATCATGTCATGATGATTCTTGATAACCATGAATCAACCACTGAACCATACAATCTCTCCAAACTATCTACAAACTATAGATTTGGCATCCATTTATCTTTATGAGATCTATATGACCTTAAACGTGTGTAATGAAGTTGAAAAATTTCATGGAAAGGTGGTTAATAGTCTTGACAAGCTAGATAAATTTCCATTTTTCTTTCATGATGCCTAGAAGAGAATAAATCTCAGAAAATTAATTGCTTGCTTGAATAAAGAAGGTATAATGAGTGCCTTAAATTGTAAAGGATTGTTAATAAAGGAGAGAGAGCCAAACTAATAACCATTTCCCAAATATGGAAGCTCTCTAAGACCCCTTCATCTACACAAAATTCTAGATCTTGATTTTCTCTCTCATGGCCGTACCATCTACAAACTTGAAGGTCTCTTTTGATGTGTAAAGGAGCTAGGTGGATGAAGATAACTAGTTTTCAGATTGTATGGAATCATTTTTCCTTGAATCTCTTCTAGAACACCTATCATGACTTCATATTCAATATCATGATCTCTATTCTATGGCAAATGCAATAGAAATTTGTACTGCATAAAACACATGAAAATGGCCCCTTTTTAGTATATTCTCCATGCTTAAAGTTTGGAACTACCAATTTAGGGAAATATGAGGAAGAATACGAGTTAAAATGGATATTAGAATAAGTAAATAGTCTTTTGAGGGGCATACTTCACATGTGGGAAAATTTTAGGGTCAAAACTATGTTTTAAATCAAGGAGGAGATATTTCCAAGACATAAAACATTTAACTTAAGGCAATTACATGAATATGAAGATGTTTAGAGATATTATGAATGATTTAATTGCCTATTAAAGTGTTATTTTTCCATTTTCAATCCAAAATTTTCCTTTTAGAATCTTTACATAGCTTCATGAAGGATATTTTCTACTAAATGTGATAAAGAGCATATTATAGCCTCTAAAAAGGTTTCAAATAGACTTATATGTATTTTAGCAAGACTTCAAATCTTGTATCCATCTGCACTACTTGAATATACTGAATATACCATGAGGATACTCATCATAAGTTTAATTTGAGATATGACCATGACAAAACATTAAAACCCAATCCCTTGACTTGATAGGCAATGAACACTGTGATGATCTCACTAATTTTTTATGATAATGATAGTCTAAAACATGACAACATGATTTTAATGACTCTCTTAGACTATGAGATAGATTTTGTACTTTGAACACATCTCTTTGACTACAACAACAAGACTTAAAATAAACAACATAATAACACACCTAAATCTAAGAATCAAACACACATAACCCAAGAAAATAATAAAACACAACAAACACCACAACAACAAGGTAGGAGACTAGTGCTTGTGTTAATCACTTATTAAAAAAAACAACAAACCTAACATAACTAACCTAAAATAAAAATATTTCTTCCATGGTAAAATGGAAAACTTAATTGTCCACCATGGCACCTTAAAGTATGATTTACACATATTGATATGTCCTTCTTCTAGCTAATAGCATTAACACATTCATGGCCTCTTAGCAAAGCATTTGGGCCTTCTAGTTCTAATTTTAGGTGCATAAATTATAGATGTGAGTATAATATATATTCATACTCCTATATCCATCTTTATTGCATCAACAATATCAATTATTTCTTAGTCATGAGCTAATGATGGTCATGTTGGACAACTTGGAGTGTCTCTTGTGTTATGGATGTAAAGTTAGATTCTAAGAGAGATGGATCTAATTTCATGACTTATTCAGGCCATTTGAGTTCATTTATAACTTCCAAGAGTGGAGGGATATTTGAATATGGAGTGAGGAGTTGATAACCTTGCTTTACAAACTCAAACAAGTGATTTATGATAAGACAACTTCTTGGAATGGTGTTCTTTAAGACATGAATCCTTCTTGTTTGATGTAACTACTTCTCTCAACTTGAAATAAATCACCTTCAAGTAAAGAATAACTTTAATTTATGACATCAAATAAGTCTGGTAATTGGTTTTCACCAATGTAAAGTATGATTGGAGTTTTCTCACTTTGAATAGTAGAAGTCATAAGAGAAATCATATGATGGTTTGAAATATCACTTTCTTGGTCACGTTCATGAGGATGAAAATCATATTTTTCTATATCATATTGGACATTTGAAGATGTTTCATATTTAACATCAACTTGATGATCTAGCATGCTCTCAAAGTCAACTTGTTCTTCATCTTCATTAACTAGTTGGTACTTGTCTTCTACCACTTCTGCATGTTCTTGTGAGTTGTCATGATGAATGGTATCTATCATGTGACCACAGAGTTCATAGAACCCATATTATTATTTCTCAATTGACATCTCTTTCTCTTGTGTCTCATCTTGTACTTCAATAACCTCTTGAAATCATCCTCTTTTATATTCTAAAAGATTAAATCATGATTATCTTTGTCAAAGGGTGTGCCAATAGTGATGTCCTCCTCATGTTCAGTCAAGTCACTCTTATTTTATATCACCTTAGCTAATTATTCATCATTTTACTCACAAAGGAGAAGGTCTTTCTCAAAAAGTGGCATGATAGACCCTTTAAAATGTTCAAGAAGTTGAGTCAAATCCAATGATGTTGTAATAGATGCTTGATTCTACTCATGGGGCTACTCAAATTTGACAATCATCACCTCCTCTCTCTAATACATTTATCCTTGAATATACTTCCATGAAGGGAAGGCGTTGGGATCTTGAGGAGGTAGGGTGGGGGATAAATGACTTCAACACTTGGACTTATGCTTGACTAATGCAAATGTTTCCAAGTTGAAAACATGGGTTTATGAGCCTCTTACATTGAATGTAATTGAGCTTGGGGAATTAAGGGAAGAACTTACTCTTGATATGGAGTTTAAATCCATAGATAATGGCATGGGGAAATAGGAGGTAGTGAATTTTGAGATTGTTTAATTGATTGGTCTTGTCTCAATGCTAAAACTTCATCAGCAATGATTTGGTTCATCCTCTTCATCTCTTCTAACTCATCATAAAAAGTATGTGTGTTTTGGAAGAGGGGTTAATCCTAGAATTGATATGGCTCATCTTTAGAATAACAAGGTTTATGATGGTTATCATAGGGTTGGTATGATCCACCATACTACTAATAAGGTTATATATACGGTTGGTGAGGATCATCATAAGGTTGATATGGGTGAATGTAGGGATGATAAGGATCATAGTGAGATGGATAGGGATCATAATGGAATGGGGATGGATCATAGAGATGTTGATAAGGAGATGAATGACAAAAATATTATCCATATTCTTCCATAGCCCACTAGAAGACACATGAAAAATAATGAACTATGAATAAGAGCTACCCTTTACCTCAGAGATGATGACCATATGAGTGCTTGAAACTAATTGTGAAGACAAAGATGATGCAAATAAGTACTCTAATGGCTAAATATGTGTCCTACCAGGCATTCCAAAACTATTAGCAACCCATGTTTCACCTTGATGAAGTAGATTACTCAAATATCCTTCAAACCTATACAACCATTGGATTGGTTTGTATGTTGTGGGATACATGTAACATAGATCAAACCTATAAATTATGAGGCTATCTCTTATGATGTATCAAATCTATATTTTTCACTAAAACCTACTTGATTTTGGGGGTGAAAATGGTTAGAAATATAACTAAAAGGGAAATCTTATTCTAGTGAAGGTGATACACCTATATTATTGGTTCATCCACTCAATTTGAACTCAGACTAACACTAATAAGAAATTAAAATCATTAAATCTTACAACTCAAAGGGACTCCTATGTAAAATTAATTCACATAAATATTGCATCAAGTGATCTAATCATGATGGTAATGATGAAAGGCCTAATTCAAGGCACTAACTAGTCAATATTTCCACTGTTAGCTTAGTCACTCAACATCAAACACTATATATGACCTACATAAGATGAAATACTAGTAAGTAGGTGAGAGTAAAACCTTCCAAGGGAGAAAACAATACCACATATGTAAATAAAACTAATATAAACACACTAAAACTATATCAAGGAATCTAAAAATAGTCATTTTATTCACTTAAGAGGTTACAAAGCTCAATCTTAGTAGAGTTTCATCATGCCAAAGGGAGGAATCTTGAAATAAGGCCTAAAAGATTGAATATATAAAGAGTGAGAAAAATAGACAAGAATAAGAGTGTAGTAAAAGAGATAATAAAGAGTCATCAATGACCATCAACTCAAGCTAGACTTCAATTATAAATAGTTACCAATAGTCCTCCATTAAACTCTCCCTTATTGATGCTCTTGCATGAGTTTTTTGGTGTTGGAAACAAGGTGGTGGGTTTAGTTGATTTGTTCAAACTCATATTGAATAATTTTACAACATTATTTTTCAAATAATTCCTCTTAATATAATATCAAGTTAAGAGAATGACCCTTTCTCTATTAAGGCCATGAAACATGCATTGATTACTATAATATGATTAGTTAACTCATGATAAGGATTATTTATGCATGATTTGACACTCAAAAATTAGATATTCATAAATTGTATTAGTTTTATGACATGATATATTTGCATTAACTTATCTAAAAGTCTCTTTATTCCAACCCCAACTTCAATTGATTGACCAAGTAGCTATACTAGAATAATTAGGCCCAATAGCCTAATTTATAGTACTTGATGGACATGAAAACCCTATATGAAACCTTAAAAACTTGTGGAAAAGTGAGTTTGAGGCCTGAAACAACTCCTCACACAATGAAATAGGTCTCTTTGAGCAAGAAACACCTAAAACTTTGCTAAACTATGTGACTAAGTCACCTTGTCCTTGACTCCTATAGATTATCTGATTTAAATAGAGAAACAAAGGAATTTTAAGGCATGTTTTTGAGTATATGATGACTTTAAAAGGTGAAAAAAGTATCAATATTCACTCTCCATTTATTGGCATCATCTTAAACTTCCTTATACCTCTATTTTTTCACTTTTTCCTCAAAAAACCCTATTTTTTGATAGGTCCATATAGTTTCATACATCACGGTATAATTTAAAATACCCTATTTGAGTTTAATTCTTTATTTAAGAGTTTATAGTATTATTTAAGGGTGTTTGGATGCAATAAACATCACTTTTCTCAAAACTAGTTTGTAGGAGGGTTTAGGGGGGGTTTTTGGAGGAGAACCTTATTGATGATAGTTCATAAATTAAAAACCTCAAAATTAGAACTTAATTACATGGATAATTATTCCATATACCCCTTAAAATTTCTTGAGAAGCTTGGGTTCCCATGTAAAAGGTGTGAAAAGATATGTACATAGGGAAGTTGACTTGTAGTGTTTTACATGCATTCTAGACGTACTTATAGTCTTAGCGATGGTTAATAATCCTCATATATTAAATAAAAATAAATAATCCATATACTTTAAATTTTATAAGGTTAAAAAATCTTGGTAAGATAATTTTGTCCAACTCCTTTTGTGGTGAAAGATAAAAGAATTAAAACAAGTAGTTTGAGATGAGTGTGTTGATTGCATAGTTCAAATAGGTCTTTAAGAATCAAAATAGAATTTATTTTATTTATATATGATTTAAAACACAAATAAAAACTTCTCATATCCTCTTAGGCTTGTAGTGTCTGAAATCATCTTCACATGGTGTAGGCCTTATAGGCCTAAAATAGGCTTTTAGGTGTGTTTTGGCCTAATCAAAGTGTTGGAGGTTTAAGTGACATGTAGGTGAATTTTAAGTTGAAAAAAACATCATGATACAGATTTTTTACCTGATCCAACATATTTCAACCTCCTTTAGTTATTCTAATAACTCAAAACCCTTTGTGTTTCCATGGTTTCATGACTATGCTTGTAGGTTACTTTGCCAAGATTATCAAATCTAAGTATTTGGGCTCATATGGAATTTGAATGTTTTATTTTATCATTTGATATTATGTTTATATATTTATAAATCCACATTATCTTAATTGAAACCTTTCTCCATATCTTTTTCCTTCATACCATGCCCTCATCTCTATACCTTTAAGTTTCTTACGATCATAGATTATATAGACTTTGGTCTTCTATTTATCTCTATATAATATGAATTATAGGATATAATAACTATAAAAACACCTTATTTCCCATATAAAACCCCTCTCATGAGGTTAAAACACTCTGTTATACTCATAAATAATCAAATAGGCCTCATGGTCTTGATTATGACTATCAACAAACTACACGAGGTATGTGACTAAATAATGCCTAATTTCACCATTATTGTGACCTATAGGATAACATATAAATATTAAAATAGTTATGGATAAAATATATACTAAATTGGAGATATTAACTCCATTTTTAGTTTCTCCAAAACTTCAAATTCTCTCAAAATTATCCATTAGGTGTTGTTTATGACTACAATCTTTTGGGGTTTCAACAAATATATGCCATTATATGATCATTTCATGTGTGTATCAAATTGTATGAGTTTATAGTGATGTTAAATCCCTATAATCATCATCCAAAAATAAACTCTAGTCCCTTAACACACCAATAGTCTATTTTTTCTTCCATTGTAATTGAGGGCTCTTTGAGGACACCATATTGTAGTTCATGTTTTGACTATGTTTTTGTGTTAGGGTCATTTCACATGATAATAAAACTTTATATAGTCCTTTAAAAGTGTTTAAGGCCCTAAATATTCTTGAACTATCTCTTGTTTTTTTTCCATGAACTCCAATTTGCTTTCTTTGCTCTTTAACATAACACAATACTAGTACTTGTAGGATATCTAGGAGATGGTGACTATTATATCTTGATTATTAAGAACTCAACTAATTTAAATGGTTTTAAATTACCTATGAGCCTTTATCTAGTTAAACCCTATCATGCTTCATAATCTCAGGGCCACCTTCCATCCTTGGTAAGATTGAGTTTTGCCTTTCTTAGCTTCACATTGGCTCTAAGCTAGTTTTAGATGCCTATTTGACTATCTCATTGAGTCCATGTCCCTACCATCACATCCATGGCATGACTGTAGGTGTTAATTAACTATGTGTATACATTAAAACAATCCAAGCATGGCATGTGAAGTGTATGCCTTGGAGGGAGTTCATGATGTTCATTTGATATCTAAATTCCATCTTATTTTCCATAAAAATCTTATCTCATCCACTTGTATTGATCTCCAATAAAATCCTTGAGACTACCTTGAAGTATCCTCATTCCCTCAGTTGTAGGTGAATAAGGGGAGTTGCTTGTGTGTCTCATCATTCATGACTGATAATAGGACATGTCATTTTTAGTTCACCTTATGGTCCTTTTTCACATTGAGCATAACATTAAAATCATGTTCACTATCCTTCCTCAAAGCCAACAAATAGAACCTCCTTGGAGATAGTAACCTAATTGTTCCAAATATGACTATGAATGATAATCTACTTTATTTTGTACAAACTAAGATAATATTATATGCTATAAGACTTTGAGGACGGTCACCAACAGTACTATGATGTTTCTTTGAATGATGTCACTATGATAATGACCCTTATTACTCATGTATTGAATGATGTCAGTTCACGATCTCATGAAGTAGAAGTCATATATATCCTAATTGTGTGGCTATAAGTATCCTTCAAATCTTGATTATAAGTGAGTTTAAGACATTAAAATACACTAATTATCTTTTGATAAATCATGAACTTTCATGAATCTCCACTTAAGCTTAAAGGTTTTCCAACACCCAAACTACTCCTTCATGAAGCCTATTTTAACTTGCACCTCCAATATATGGCTATAAGTGGAGATTTAGCACTTTGTATAGACTAAAAGAGCTATCACTCAACCTTCATTAGATTAATAATATCTCTTAATAACCAACTACATCATCATTAGTACCTTGAAGATTTATCTCACAACTCTCTAATGACCTCTTTCACTCCATATTCAAGAAGTTCATGTCACATAGAGGCTTGCCTATGTATATAGGTTGAATGAGTTTTGACCATGGCTGTAGATAAAGATTTATTAGGTGTTAAGGTTTCAAAACACATTTCTTTGACCATGGTGCTTATAAATAACCTTGACTCCTTCTTGATAGTGTATCAATGATGTGGAAGCGAATGAATAGGTGGTATGATGACAATACATCATGAAAAATGAGAATTGAGTGGAAAGATAGGATTATATAATGATGAATGGTAGTGAAATGACTGTGAGATGGGATGAAAGATGATAGAAAGTAGAAAGACTCATGAATCCAATTCCAAAACCATCTAAAAGAGTCCAAGGTGAACATAAGCATGTGAATCAATAGGGTATACTATTTTGGATGCTCTTAAAGGAGGTGTACACTATGTAAAGGAAACCTAGGATTCTACTAATAACCTTAACATATGCTAAAATAACTTAACATATGAAAAACTTAGAGTATGAGGATGTTGAGAGCAAATTGATGGCTTATTTTATATGGTACCTTGAGGAAAATTTTATAAACTTGAAATAAGAACACATGAACATGAAAGAGACATAAAAATCATGTCATGATGAGTTTTGATAACTATGAATCAACCACTATACCATACAATCTCTCCAAACTATCTGTAGACGACATATTTAACATTAATTTATCTTCTTGAGATACATATGACCTCACACATGTGGAAATAAGTGTAAATATTTAATGGAAATGGGGTTCATACTCTTGATAAGCTCCACAAACTTCATTTTTTCTGTCATGATGCCTAGAAGAAGAGAAATCTCAAAAAAAATGATTGTTCACTTGAATGAAGAATGAATAATGTGTGCCTTACTTTATAAATCATTTTTCATAAAGGGGAGACATAAAAATTGAGAAAAAAATCCAAAATATGTAATCTCTCTAAGACCCCTTCCTCTATCCAATATTCTAGATCTTTATTTTCTCTCTGATGGCTATACCATCTGCAAACTTGAAGGTCTCTTTTGATGTGAAAAGGAACTAGGTGGATGAAGATAACTATTTTTGAGCATATATGTGATACTTTATACTTTAATATATTTTATAACACATGTTATGACTTTATATTTAATATCATTATCTCTATTATACATAAAAGTCCATACAAATATGTACTTCTACATGAAAACACATGAAAATGCCCTTTTCTTACATATTCTCCAAACTTAATTCTTGGAACCACCAATTTAGGATAGGATGAGGAATAATATGAGTCAAGATGGAGATTATAATAAGTAAAAAGTCTTTTGACATTAAAATAGGGGCATACTTCACACATGGGAACTTTTGAGGGTCAAAAGTACACTTTAGATTGAAGAAGAGATATTTCCAAGGCATGAAACATTTGACTTAAGGAAATTACATGAATATGAAGATGTTTAGATTTATTATGGATGATTTAATTCCCTTTTGAGGTGTGATTTTTACATTTTAAATCCAAATTATTCCTTTTAATCAATGTTTATGTAGCTTCACAAAGGAGATTTGCCACCAAATGTGATAAACATCATATTATAGCCTCCTAAAAGGTTTCAAATAGACTTATATGTATTTTGACCACACTTCAAATCTTGTATCCATCTCTATAACTTAAATATACTAAATCGACCATGAGGGAACTCATATAAAGTTGAATCTAAGATATGACCATGATGAAACATTAAAACCCAATCCCTTGACTTGATAGGCAATGAACACTGTGATGATCAAACACATCATCTAAGGAGCAAGGACAACTAGGACATGAATTTTTTTTTAGTGTAGGGGTTGGAATTTGGCCTTGAAAAGCCAAATTTCCAATAGGTATTATTCTATTTCTACATATATTGTATATTTGGGATTATTAACCCCAAAAAAATTATTATGTTGTGTTTATCTACATTATATTTTGCATATTTTAAATATTATAAGTGTGGATCATAATACAATGTAGGTGTCTTATATATAATACTAACTAGATCTGGATGTGACCAATTTGATCCTTTCAGGTTTTTTTTTTGTCAACTTTATGATGTATATGGATCATGCACATAGGCTATCACTCTTTGTCAAATGATCAAAATCTTAGCCTCCTCAACCTTGGAGTGACTATGATAAAAATGGGTTAGTGGGCTCACAGTGTTCAAGCTACCTATAGTCATATAAAATGTCATTTTAATGAAATGAGTGTCACTTGATACCAAATTATCCTTAATTTAGACTAAGACCTATCTTAGGTCCTATTTTGATCCTTTTACAACTTTTATGCACATCTAGGTTATGCCCAAATATACCAAGAGAAACATTGAGCCATCACCTAGGCATCCCTAATCATTTTTCACATTTGCCAACCACCTGGATAATAACAAGACCCATTAGGATATAACACAGTGTGATATTGGTGAAGGAGGAAGTGATATTGATCCTTAACTTCCCTTTCCCCTAACAGATATTTTTCCCCTTCCCAAATCATCTTAGGGTCATCTTAGACTTATTTCATGTCTCAAAAAACATTATAACACTATATAAAGACCACTCTCATTCATTTATCAAATAAGTGGAAATTCTCATAAAAAATTCATAATTAGTTGTGAAAATTAAGGTTATAAATCTCTATTTACCCCTATTTATAAACACATCCATATAAAATAACCTAGATATATGTTTTAATCAAGTTTCTAGTCTCAATTCATGCTCAAAGCATTTAATTTGGAATTCATATTTAGGCATACTAACATCATTCTCAATTATACCATCACATATATTAGGATAACTACATGGAGATTGATCCCCTTTAAAGGTATTAATATGTAGGTAGCACTCAGTACATGGGGTCTTGAGTTCACACCTAGACTACTTTACTAATGTGACTCTCCTTCCACTTTTGTTCATCAAAACCCTAGAAAGAATTAAGGATACCGATGAGAGGATGTAGGTTATTTTGGATGGATCTATCATAGCAACAAAATATGATAGATGACTTGGTTAGTTATTAGGATATTATCATAGTTCATGATAAGGTATATATAGATATTATTGATACCTACATAGATTTAAGACCTGACAATCTAGCCCCTAGGGAATCCTCATTGCCAACACTGATTGATAGGGAGGTTGTGGGATTGATGGAAATTTTAAGTGGCATATTGTTGCCTAAAAAGATTGGTTGCTATGTCCATATGTATCTAGGAAACATGATATGGAATATTATGGAACAATCCATATGATTTTCATGGGAAACAATGATATTAGCTTAGCTATATAGGGATTTTATATGATGGCATATAGAGGAGGTTGTAGCATTAGATCATCCATATTACTCATGGTCTGGAGATGGAATCATATCTCTATAGAGTGTCTAGTGGGATAGAGGTGGGTTCAAGATATAAAGGATCCATTTGTATATGGTTGGGCATAGAATAGAGTAGGATGGTGAGGACACTGGGGAGAGATATACTTCTATTACCACATGTTCGGCATGCTTACCCCATAATTCCTTAACTAGAGTTTGCATTTTATTTATTAGTTCTAGTGGACCTAAAATGGTTGGAACATAACCTACATGAAATTAAGGTGATTTATCATAGGGATGTAGTCACACATTATTAAGGAGTAGCATTCTCATTAGGTACTTTGTTATTTTAGTAGGACACATGATGTACTAGAGGATCCTAAGTCGTTCACTCATTTTACTAGAGAGATTAGATGAGACACTTAAGTCATTTAGAGGAGTATAGCAGTGTCAAGTTTTCTAAGTGTCCCATGGAAAACATGGGCATATGTAGGGGGACCAACATATGTAGGGGTTATACCCAAGAATATTCAATAGTGGGTACAGTTGTGATTGTTAAGGCTTACCATCCCAGGTTAGGTAGGTGGTTAGATTCCAATGGATATAGATGATGTCAAGGCTAAGATGAGTAGAAAAGATAGTGATAGTAGAAGTAGGTGGAACAATAATGGAGGTGAATATGGTGATGATGATGATGGATATGATAGTGGGGATGGTAGAGAAAATGGTAGAGGGTATGATGGAGGGGATGGAAGAGAGGATGATGGCATAAATGACACCCATGCCATTATGTAGCTTTAGGAATATGAAGAACACACAAATATCATTAGTTCCTTATTAGTGAATCTCAAGAAAAATCATGTATAATAATGAAATGAAACTAAACTAATCCTACCTAAGTACTAAGGGGAGATTAACAAAATGAACAAAACTAAAAAGAGGAGATAAAAATATACACCAATATTACCTTGCTTGTCAAAATTAGTTTTCATTTATTTGAATAGAAGATGTTATTATTATAATTATTGCATTAGAGACTTTTATCAATGAATTATACATGTTGGAATAATTTTTCTAAGGCCACATGTGGCTTTCCTTGGATTGGTGTGAACCTTCTTGATATCAATTTGGAATTATAAGATTACTTTGATGGCTTCTTAAAGGCATTCCTATATAAAAACCTTGCACATAAAATCTTGTTTGGATAGGTTAAGGGAACTTGTATTTAGAGATCTTAAAACTAACTCTAAACCTAAGGTTATTAGGCTTAGTTTTAACCTTGGTTGATTCTAAAGTAATCATGCTCATGTTTAGATAAACCCTGTGTTGAGTCAAAGCATTTATGAAGGTTTGACAACTCATAAAAGATATTTATTGCCATTAAAGCTTATAGAATATATTTATGAGGTTGTGACTCACAATATATTTTAATTTTAGGAATTAATTAAATAAATTACTAACTCCCTTGACTTTTACCTCATATTTAATGAAAATTTCCTTTTTTTATAAAATGTAATTCCCTAATTGAACCTAAATTGTTTACTTAAGTAGTGAATTGAATTTGCTTTTTAATTAATCTAGCTAAGGGTTTTTGACATTTATGAATTGTTTTAATGTTTTGAATATATATATATATATATATATATATATATATATATATATATATATACACCAATTTATAAATGAAAGTGGATAAAAATGAGTGTCTACAATTTTCCCTTGTATGAGAAGGCATTGTAAGACACAAGCTCATTAATGTCTTTTCAAATAATGCAAAAGTCATTAAGCCAAAAGGTTCATGACCTAAAGGGTGGTTGATTATCCTTGGATACTTACTTGGAGAGAGTGACAAATAGAATCATTAAATATTCCCTTGAAATGAATAAAATGGCATGATTTAGTGGTAACAGGGGATGGGACTACTAATTTTCCCAAAAGGCAATCATAACCAAAAGTGGTAGATGACACACTAATTTTCACAAAGGTAGTTATAATCAATAACGAAGGGTTAGACAATGATTTTACCAAATTGAATTATAATCAATAATGGAGGGTGAGACATTAATTTACCCAAAGGTGGCTATAATTAGTAATGGAGTCTGAGACACTGATTATCCCAAAGATAGTTATAATCAATGGCATAGGCCTTGTTAGGGTAGGTAGAGAAGAAAAATAATTATTTGCCTAAAGGAACTAATAATCATTAGTATGATACAAAAATAATGATTTTCCCAATGGTAGTTATAATCATTTTCATGTTTTAATCATGTGATTTAAATTGAGTTTTCCCCAAAAAGTAAAAATATATCGGTGATCAACTGGAAAAGAATTTCTCACATCTTGGCCAATTGATAAGGGGAACTTATGTGAGAAATATATAAAATAGATCTCTGATGAGATAGAAAATAATAAAAACATGTTTATAACCTATGTATGAATATGAAGATATATGCTCAAATAAAATGTGTTATAAGTATAAAAATAATATTGTTAAATGGGTCTTGTAAGAGGCCCAATAAGATGGTCTAGTTATAAAAACGTTGAGAAAAAATGCACGTAAGATCAAAAATCATGAAAAATAAACCATAGAGGTGAAAAATACACTTCAATAGAGCATGAAGAAGGAAATTTCAAGCTATATATTCAAGGTTGTGGTTGAGCTAACTTGAGATACCCTATGTATCTAAGTGTTACCTACATAGTTTGTATGGACCTCAGGATGATGTATTTCTCCTAAAAATGGGAGGGAAATGGCAAAGTGATCTAGAAATGAAGCTATATAGGTAAGATATTCCATCCTAGAAATTTTCATGAATTTATATCTTGCATGGAAATTCTAGGCCAATTTTCATGATTTCACGATATTTAAGATTTTCCTAGGTCTTTTCCAATGTTTAGGGGTTTTTTGAGATGTGTTTTAAAAGGTTTTAGAATTATTTATGTTTCTTAACTCAAAGGAGAATTGTGAGATATATAATTTTCAAATTCATAAAATGGTGAGAACATGGCAAAGGGGTGCTCAAAAAATGGTGAGAGCATTAAAACTTCAATTGCTCATAAAATGGAGAGAGTGTTCAAACTTCAATTGCTCATAAAATGATGAGGGCATTAAAATTTCAATTTCTCATAAAATAGTGAGAGCATTAAAACTTCAATTGCTCATAAAATGGTTCATCAAGTTCATCTCTTTCTAACATGGAAATTCTATATGCTCTAGAAGCATAGTTAGTAATAACTACATAAGGCCCTAATAAGTTAGGCTGGATCTTTCCTTTCTTCTTTGTCTCAACATTGATATTCTTTTGATTTTATTTTATCGCAAGGTCACCAAGCTTGAATTCTTGATGCTTAATGTATTTATTATATTGTCCATATAATCTATTCTTATAAGCCTAAATGTTATTCAAGGAAGACATGTGCTTTTCATATAGTAAATATAGCTCTTGAAATCAAAATAATATATAGTCCTCATCATCAATGATGTTTTGTAGTAAAATATAGAGAGAAGGAAACTCAACCTTGAAAAGAAGAGTGGCCTCAATGTTTTAAACAATGGAATATCGAATAACTCCTATTGGAGTATGGAAAGCTATATGGTGTGCTCAATAGGCATTAAAGAACTAAAAGTTATAATTACAACCAATATCATATACAATCTTCTTCAAAATATTGATGATGGTTTTATTAGATGCCTAAACTTGGACATTACATTGTGATTAATAGATGGTGGAAAAGTGTTGTCTGCTATGGTGTTGAGAACAAAGTATTTTAACATATTTTATTTTAAATGATCCACCATTATCAAATATAATGTCTAAGGGTATACCATAGTAGCAAATGAGATGGTTAAATACTAATTTGTAAATATGTGTACTAGTTATGTAAATGAGGGGAATGGATTACGCCCACTTAGTGAAATATTCAATAGCAAAAAGGACATGTTTAAATCCATTTGAGAATGTAAAAAGTAATCTTGCCTATGCCATTGAGTCCCTATGTTGAGAATGTCCTTGGTGTTGTCAATGGTTTAAATGTTTTAACTAGAACATGAATCAGATTAGTATGCTTCCAACACTTCACACACTTATTCAAATAAGCATCTACGTCTATTTCTATAGTCAAATAATAATATTAGTATGCAATATTTTCTTGGAAAGGATGGCCCAATTGGTGCAGGCCCTACACACTCCTTTATAAAATTCCCTCAATACTAATACAAATTATTGTAAAGATAAAAAACAAAGCACAGTTCCATCATAACTTCTAAAATATAGGGTAGGTCCATGGAAAGTATAATGAGATAATCTATGGATGAAGGTTTTTATTTCTTGCAAGAAAGGTTAGGGGGAGTGATTTGGTCTTGGAGGTAGGCATATATGTTTGAATACCAAGTAGACATGGGACCAAAAATATCACAAACCATATTGATGGCTACTTGTTCTTGTAAAAATATAAGGAGATGTTCCATAAGAAAATGATATTCCTTGGATCTATTTATAATCTGAATCATTTAGCCAACTATGGCCATGACATCAACTATTATGTTTTTATCCCTAGGTATATATGCAAAATGAAGGTTGGAATTTTTTTTTAAAGTATAAATTATATTTTTATAAGTCACTAAATTCTCATCATTCTTCTAGTATGGTTTATAACCTGATTAATGATAAGTTATGAATCACCATGAACCAATAAATATTGGATTTTCTATTTTACTTCTTGGTGAAGCCTTGTGATGAGTACTTAATACTCAGACATGCAATTAATATAAGGAAAACTAATACAAAAATACTTAGGAAAAATATACCCTTATGACGTGATAAATAACATTATATCACCTATTCTACAAGATGTGAAATAAATATCAAAGTACATTTTCCACTATTATACCTTAACAAGTGTATCTATTTCTATTGTGGTCATGATGGATTCATCTGTAAGTTTGAATATAAGAGGTTGAGTATCAAGAAGAGGATATAAATTTAATTTTATCTACAAGTGCCTATCCCATAATGGATTTTTGATTGGTATGTTTGATCTCAAACTCACTCAAAATTATGATCCAATTTTCCATGTAGCCTTACAAATCTATTTTGGAAATTAGATACTTGAGTGGAACTAATTTGGAAATGATAATGTTCATATTATTCAAAATGTAGTGATACCAATTTTGTGTTGATAAAACCATAGTTAAATAGGATTTGTCAACCAAAGTATAATTGTGACCATATGTGACCAATGTTCAGCTCGAGTAATAAACAACATGCTCTTTTCCCAATTATTTGTGTTATGCATGTTAGCTAAATTTTAGCCCACATATTGGACTTGACATTGAAATAAATATTATAGAGGTCTTGGTGTGGATAAATAAGCTGACTAGATTTCATGTTAAACAAAGGATCCAAATTTCTATATGGAATGAGTGGTCTAAGGATCTCAAAATTGCTCACAAAGATTTTGAAACACTTTAAGATTTATTAAAGTGCAATCTAATTTATCTATAGATCAAGGAAATGGTTCCCAAGTGGGTTTCATTGTGTTAAAGTAATTAAAGGTCATGGAATATCCTACATAATCCTTAGAAAATCATTTAAAGCTTCAAGGGTTCAATAAAAAGTCCCTAACATAATCCTAAGTGAGCCAGACCATCCCCATGAGGTCACATAGGAACACATGGACCAGTTTAATTGCACATTTTATAAATATACTTATAAATATTTATGTGAGAAATGGATCATGCATAATCAAATTTATTCATGTAAATAAAATGTTATGCAAGTTTCATGTTCACGCGATCTCACTAGCTCAAGTTATGGAGCTTCAAAGTTGGACCTGCAGGGTAGGACATTCATGTAAGTGTCAAGTTTTAGCTTCTCAAAATGACCATTTGGCTTAAGAAGGTCCTTAAAAGGTTTAAAGTTGATTAAGATATAATATTACACATGAGATTTCAGACTAACACTTAAGATCTAATGGTTCACATTGTGGTCAAACAAGTCAAAAGGTCCCTGGGTTAAAATCCCTTAAAAATCTACGAGTTGGATAAGATCTTATGATGCAAGTTCATCAAGCTAAGATCCAATAGTGCATGTTCACTAACAAGAAGGTCGGTCTGAGCTAGATCAATGATTAGAATTCATTCATACTAATGATATAATAGTGTGAAATAATTGATAGAAAAGTGGGTCCAAATATATCAAAGGCTTGCATTGCTTCATACATCTAGATCCAATGGTGCACGAGCAAGGCAACATGTCAAAGGATCTTTGTGATAGGAAATCAATGGATCAAATTCATTCATACTAAGGAGATAAATGGTGTGAAGGAGGTTAAAAAATTTAAAATTTTATAGAAAGGATTTATGAGGCCAATGGGAGCAACGGTAGATTAGATAATTTTTATTAGCCCAAGAAATATTTGACAGGCAAAGTCAAACCAAAAGGCAAGTTTTCAACCAATACAAACAAGGTCTTGCAAGGTCATCCCACCACCAATAAATTTTTATACAATTCCATTAAAAATTACACAATGATGTAGCTAGGTTAAATAGATATAAAGGGCACCATTCAAGATCAATATAAACCTCTGGCTTGAAGGTTCATGACATACAGGGTCCATTCTATGACTGTGTTTACCATTCTTTAAAGGATCCATATAGATAATGAGAACTTTGTTTCTATGGACACTCAAAGGAAAAATAAGTCTTATAAACCTAATAGAGATCAAGAGCAAGGCTATGTAGTATATAGGTTACAATATATATGTGGCTTTAAGAAAACCAATAAAAGAGATTGGTTTTCCATCTGTAGAAAAGATCTAGTCTATATTTGATCAAGGGTAGATGATTATGATTATATAAAGGGTCATCATCCTTCAACATGGCCATGTTTTGACAAAAAACCATCTAAAATAGATAGGGCCATGATTTTATCAGATCCATGAGCATGAAATTTTTATCTTCAGTGGGAGATGGTATGAAAGCTCAAAGAAAATGATTTGGTGGTTGGTACTTGAAGCTAGGTGCATTGAATTCATATTTAAAACCTTTAGGAAATTTACCATTTGGTAGGTCATGAGTAGTGGCCTTATTTAATAAAATTTGGAAAGGCATTCATTGAAGAAAAATGTGGCAGCTCAAGTTTTTATTAATGATCTAGGACAATGTGTTCCCTTTTTGATGGCATGCTCCCACTCTCTCTCTCTCTCTCTCTCTCTCTCTCTCTCTCTCTCTCTCTCTCTCCCTTCTCCTATATATCTTAGTTTCATTCCCATTATGGGGGTTATTATCTCTTATAATTTTTCATTATTTTTTTAAATAAGGATACTCATAGATACCCTTATAAAATTATACTCATTTTATATGGTTAAACCCTATCAAAATATTATAAAAACTACCTTTTGTAGTAATAGGATCAACTCTTTCCATATCTCATGTTTTCAATTAGTGTTTAGTGTGCTTGTGTATGGTGAATTTGTGAAGGAGAATTTTCCTAGTTTACCATCCTTCTACTTGAATTTTTAAAGGTGTTTTAAAGCTAACTTGAAGGTCTAGATTAGTGTTCTAGTTTAACCTCTTATATGAAATATTTATACAATTTGTAAGATTGTGAGGTTGTGTGTGTTATACTTGTCCTATTTTGATATAGTTTGTGTTCAAGATTATATGAGAATTCATTTAAATTTGATGCATCAAAATTTTACCCTTATTAAGATCCCTTATCCTCTTTCTAACCCTTTTACCTATGAAGCAATATTTTAAGTGAGCATCAAGAGGAAACTGACCTTCTCTAGAGGTCCAACCCCACTATAGGTGACCCACATCCTGGAGTTGTCCCATTGTGTAGCTCAATTGGAAGGGACCTAAATATCCCCCTCCAAAGGTGAAAATTAAGCCAAAACAATGCCAAATGTTCCCCTAAGGAATTTTCATTGGATAATAATAATGTCTTGTTTGGTATAAGTGGAAATAAAAGAGGTGGATTAAACAGTTAGTCTTTGAAATGATTAAATTATTTATAGAAATATTAATTCCATGATAAAGTGGTTCCATTATTCAATAAGTGTGTAATATGATGGTATTTTTTATCTAGTTATGAAATTAAGTGTCAAATTGACTGGATCTTACATATAAACTATGGAGCTACTTTAAGGTAGATAGTAGTGGTATTTCAATAATGACTCAAACTTTAGCTTGATCAAATTCAAATCCCCTATGAGAGATAATGAATCCTAAAAGTTTGTTAGAAGTTACACCAAATACATACTTATTATGGTTAAGCCTAAATTTTTACTCTTGAATCCTCTCAAATATTATCTGAAGTATGACTAGATGGTCAACACTGGTCTTATATTTACCCAAGATGTCATTGACATACTCCTTGATAATATCATGCATCATATCATGTAAAACAACTATCATGGATCATTGGTATGTGGATCATACATTCTAAATTTTAAATTAAATTACCTAATAATAAAATATTCCCCATAGAGTGTGAACACTATCTTGTGCTAGTCTTATGGTGCAATTTTATTTTGGTTATATCCTAAAAAACCATCCATAAGAGAAAGCATTTCATATCTAACCATTGAATAAAAAATCATGTTAGTGTTTGGTAGAGGAAAGTGATATTTTAAATATACTTTTTTAATATCCTAAAAATCAATGCATAGTCTAATACCCTCTAGCTTCTTGCTAACTAGTACAATGTCAGAAATTGATTCTTAATAATCAATCAGCCAAATGCTTCTTATGTATAATAGATTCTCCAACTCTTTATTGACTCATACATGAATACAAAGATGTATTTTTATCAAGTTATACTCAACTTATTTAGTATCAAGATATACAACAAGATGGTGTACAACCAAGGTAGGGTCCAAACCTGGGATATCTAAATAAGACCATGCAAATATATCAATAAACTCCCTCTGAAGGCTTTTAAAGACTTCACATTCATCCTAAGTGAGGGACACACCTAGTTTGATCCATTTTGGGTCCTCTAGAGTCCCAATATTAATCTTAGAAGTGTCCTCCACAAGGAGTGTAGAACCATCTTCTAAAAGAGTTGACAAGGAGGTAGACTGGTTGGCAATGGTAAAGTCTTTTGGCTAGATTGGCTCATCTAATTCTCCTAAACAAGATGAATTAAAATCACCCAATGGTGTCAAAGGCCATGTAACAAATATTTTTGGTAACTCTTATGCAATCTAGTTAAAATCTTATCACTCTTAGGTACTAATTTCATATCCATAGATAATCCTTAGACTAGTGATCTCTCACACTTCAAGAAAATAAGGGTGAACATTCTTGTATAATGGCACATAAAATAGGTTTTCACCAAGAGACTTGCCTTTTATTTACTCTTATCCTAGTTTGAAAGTGCCTCAAAGAGGTTTTCACTTTTCGAACTTAATGTTTGATTTTATTTTTACTTCTAGCCAAAGAAGTTCACCTACGTTCTAAAATAGATGGTAGGATCCAATCTGATAAAAGATCCTTATTTGTGATCTTCTAGAGGGATGTGATTCCTCAAACCTAAAAATTCATAAATGGCCTCATTGTTCTCAAACTCATCAGCAACATTGGAAATTCTTATTAGTCCTATTATATCAACTATGGATGATAAAGGGTAAGTGGTAAATGGTGATAAACATGAGTTATTGTATAAACAACATAACGGTTGAATAAATTCATGTTGGAAAGGTCATTATAGATGCTATAATTAGACCCTACATTAATTATAGCATTATCTTTATTATTTTATGGTGTAGGAACTCAAATAAGGTATGTGGGATCACCCCCAAGTGGTTTAAATCTAATACCATGGGTTCCTTTGTACTTGGTCATTAAAACTAGATTTATCATTCCTTACTAATGTATCCCTAGGAATTTGATTTCATAATATAGGTTATCCATAATCCAATTTGGAATAAGATATTTTTTACTTTTTTAATAGTCATCTAGCTCATCAATATAAATCCATGAATCATCTTTAGATAAAGGGTATTGTTCTAGGCCAGAGGCCGATTTGAAAATAATGGGCTTGACAAGGTGAGATTTTGCCTTGGCATGACACTCCATGTGAATAGTGTTGTATTTGGGTCTCCCATAGGCTTTTGGGATCTACAATACCTTGGAAATGTGGAAGGAGTCATGAGTATTATACTCTCTTGTACCTTTGTTAGATATGTCAAAATGGCTAGCTATATCTAATGGAGGTACATATGAGGTAGAAACTAGGCTCTCAAGGTCAATATAATTGGCTTTAGGTCCTAATTCAATGGATTTAGCTTTATTAGCCTTTCTTCCATCAATTTTAGGCATAAGATTTAAGTCAAAATGATAATTATAGCTCCTGTACTCCACCTCAAGCCATTTATAATATTGGTAAGGCTAGAGATTGTCCAACATAGTCACTTCCATCCTTGAATGGGAATATTTAATAAATTAATGCAACATGTAAGGTATGGCTCTAATTTCATGAATCCAAGGTTAGCCCAAGAGTAAATTGTATGATAAATTTAGGTCAAGAACATGTCATAGATTGTCATGGGTCAAAGTCCCAATGACCACTAAAAAGATGATGGTACCTTGTGTTTCTTATTCCTTATTATCATAGGATTTGATAATAATGGTATCTATATAAAGATCAACCATTGTATATCCAATATGCTTGACAAAATTCAAAGACACAATGTCTATGCAGGAACCATTGTCTATAAGGACACATTTAATTATATGTCATGTTATACTAAATTCAATATACAAGGGGTTATTATGAAATGGTCCCAAGGATGACATGTCACTTTGGTCAAAGGTAAGTAATTGTCTTAGGGCCAAATGTCCTACCATAGCTTAAAATTTATCAAGTTTGATGTCATCAAGTATAAGGGATTCTCTCTGGTACTCATTCAGTATGTGATTTAAATGCTAGATATATACGACATATCTATGATGTATATTTATGTAAGTACATTATATAGCTAATCTATAATGTCATAGGTCTTTCTTTTAGTTTTGGTAATTGGCTTATTTTTTATAGGAATGGAGGTCTAAATGGGTTTATTTGTGTAATTTGGTTGTGGTCCTTTGATGGTAATCTCAGCTCATCAAGTTATAATTGTTCAATCTCAAATATGTATATGGCCTTGGTAATTGAAATGATAGGTAATAGGGTATGGAATGGTAATTATTGGGTGGTATTGAGCCTATCTTCTAACATGATTTGAAGAAGTATTACTGACATAAGGATGTTGGTAGGCATTATTTGGTTGATAAGAATTATTAGGTGGAGGGTTTGGTATGTTAGTATTTAGCTAGTGTTTAATGGTAATGGTGCAAACATGAACACCTAATACATGTCTTAAAACATTATTGTAGGTATACATAATGGAATGATGGACTCCTTAGTTGGATTGGTTAGTTTGACCTTGGTTTCAACCATTTTGTTATTGTTTTTGTTGTTGATGTTGTTTCTATTGATGTTGTGGTGGTATTATTTGATACTATTATTGGTTGTTATGTTGAAGAAATTGATTTTGATATATTTCAAAGCTAAGATTCATCATATGAACATTGGTATCTCATTACATATCTCCATTCTCCAACATATTCTCAATCAAATGCCTTAACTATATAAACCAATGTATATAATGCCCCTTGCCATGATGGTATTCACAAAATTTGTGTTCTTCGTACTAGTCAAGAAAAGTTATTCCTTCAAGAAATGGCTTGGCATAGGCAAGCTAATCATATTTTCTTAAACTAATTTATGGAATACAAACTCAATGGGCTCCCTGAGGTCATTGAATGCTATGATAATGGGTGGTCTTCTCTTGATGAGGTGATTATAATTTGGATTGATTTTGTAGATGGTTTTGTGGATGTCTTGGATGAATGAATGGAGGTAGTGGATATTAAATGGTAGAGATAAATGGACAACCAATTTATTCACCATCTATACATAGTGAAATTTAATGACCCCATTACCAATAACATTATTATTACTACTATAAGAATTTGTTCTTTCATTAGTGTTGTCCTAAACTAGAATTGAAGCCAATATTTGGACAGGATTTTGGTTTTGATTATGTATTTGGTTCTAGTTTTGCTATTGGACTTGATGTTGGTTTTGGATTTGGTCAGAAGAAGATTTATTGATAATCCATTTATTGGAAAGGACCTTTTTAATATGTATCCCTTTCTTAATAATCTCTTAAAATGTGGGATCACATATTAGCTAAATATGATAAGATATCTTATTGTGTAGTCTCTTTATAAATATCATATCCAAATGCGTATTTGGAAAATTGTAAGTGAAATAGATCATAAGTGCTCTCCATAGTTGTAGGTGAGAAACAAAGCTTTCACCATTTCTCTATTTTTCTTGGCCCAAATACACCACTATAATCTCATGTTCGAGATTATAAGATAAATTTTATACAAACTTCTTAGAAAGGTCATCAAAGTTTGGTACATAATTCTTCAGTAGTTTTAGAAGCCATTCAAAGGCTTGTCCAAATAAACTTCTTAGAAAAAGGAGAAGCAAATATATGTCACTATAAGGCATTGGTTTAAAAAAAAAAAAAATCTTTTAAATGTTATTTGGGGCCACCTTTACCCTTATATTTATAAAATTTGAATGGCTTATAACCTAGAGGAAATGGTATTTGAAGATTATCCATATTGAATGGATACACACATATTTCATCTAACTTGAAATTCTTTGTTTACTTCTTAGTTTGGATGGATTAAATTGCATTATTATTTTATTGCAACTCTTGAGATAGGAAGTTGGATGGTGTGGCTTGTTTATATTAGGGTTGTGTAGTCAAAGGTGGATTACCTTGATAGAGGTATAAATGAAAGGTATATTGTGGAATGTTTGTTATATAGGTCAGATGACCATGTATACATATTTGTGCATTAAGATTGTAATGTAAATTTATAATATGTTATTATTGGTAAGCATTCTAGCTAGCGTTAGAAACATGTCTTTGGTTGGAAAATTATGGTTGTGGTAATGAAATTTGGCTAGGTGGACTATAATGGTAGTGTTGAGTTTGGGTGGGAACTTTTTATCTACTCATTTCACCCTATTATATGAAGGGAACTCATTATTTGCTAAAACCCTATTATTGAAGGTATTGTAATTTAGATTATTATTATATGTAAAACACCCATTGGGTAAAATCCAATTATTTCCTAGAACTTGATACCCATTATACATTAGAACCTTGTTATTGGTTAAACACCTATTATTTATTGGTCACTTTATGAAGGTTAGGCATTTGTCCAGTGCTTGGACTTTATTGTTAACCAACCAACACTCATTAACCAATAGAAACACATTATGGATTAGGAAATGTTTGTAATGTTTTTAGTATATCAGTCTATAATTATTATGGAATAATGTTTTTTTGGACCTATTGATGTGGTGTAGTATTCTACACTTATTGAGGTGGTATGTTGGTGTATTGTTTTTGGCTAGTTCCCCCTATTGTACACTTGAGGAACCACTAGTTGAGGATTGAAAGTTTCTCTTTTTTTAGGAAATAGGTGTACATATCCATTATTATTATATATAACTCATTTTATTGGTTAGAGGAATATGATGGGTGTTGATCAGAGGTATACTATATCACTTTGGTTCAAATTGGAATGTAGTTGCATGTTATCCATTATGTTTTACATGAAGTCTTCTACTTAAGCAGAAGTTTCCTCTGTCATAATTAGGACATTGTACATGTCACCTACCAATGTGATTTGAATAAAGGGGTATATGTTCTTATTTACATATCCCAAAGAATATGTTTTTGTCCATATTGAATGAGCTAGCTCTATTAATGGCATGTTTGAAACAACCATGGCATTGAAGTTCCAAACTAGGTTAAGGTAATCTTTGTATGCTTTTTATAGTTATTTTAATTGATTGTCCATAGGAACTTTAATTTTAATAAGTGTAATTTGGCTATGTTGAGGTATTTGAACTAAAAATTGATTATAAATAGCTAACACATATTTAAATTGTTGGAAATGAGGCACATTTTTGGGTATTTTAATCAAACTAGATAGACTTTCATGTGGGAAGTTTGGTGGGAATTTGGCTCCTACTTATAGTACCCTAACTAAAATTTCTTATTTATTTTCTAGAAAATGGTAATCAAACAAGTATGGTTCATAAATTTTTAGTATTTTTACATAATAGGGTTATTTTTATTTGCTTTGTTTGATAATAGGTTTCACTTTAACAAGATATTGAGCCATTTTTTCTTACTCTTGGTCAAGATAGGATGGTGCACTCACCAAGTATTACACTAGTGGGTCTTTCTCTTATTTAACATATGTAATATTATAATAGGGATATGGATACATCTCATATACTATATCATCACCATATAGTTATTGAACAAAGAGGTCACTAGTAATAAAATTATCATAGTCTAGATTATACATAGTCCCACTATATTTATAGCAAGGCATGTTTGGGTCTATGACTAAGTCTCTTGAAAAAAAGGTTCTAAACATGGAAAACAATTTAGGTCTGAGGCAAACAAACTTTAAATCTATAAAATAGTTCCAAAGGGTAAAATAACTAATCTACTTCTATGGAAAAGGTAGAATAAAAACATGAAACTAGTTTAACAAATGTATTATTTTTCCCAAAGGAAATTATAACTAGTGACAAAGGTATCTTAAAAAGGTAGAAAAATTGTGAACTAGGCTGAATAATGATTTTCTAAAAGGTTGTTATAATAATTAGCATGGAAAATAATGTTAGAATCTAAACAAGAATTAAAAAATCAATCTAAATCTAAGATAATTGGCTTGGAAAAACTTGATAAATGGCATATACAACAATCTAATTCTAAGGTAATTAGCTTGGAATCCTCACTCAGTAATTAGATTACAAAAAGATTCAGTAATTATCTCACAAAGGAATATTTGGTAAATAGAACTAGGATAATTTAGAACTCAACACAACAAACTCTAATCAAGGAAGATGGAAACAAAACTCAGCATAAATTATGCTAAAACAAAGAACACAATGATAAAAAAACTACTATGTCTAGGAATATTCATATAAAATGCAAAATTTTGTAACTTGAGTGTGGCTAATGACACCTAATCTATAGGTCCATCTTGCTTGCTCTCATGACCCTTATAGGCATGTTTTCATAGTTTCCTATTCATCTATAGCCTTCTAGACTGAACCCTTACTAACCTAGGGTATTATTTCCATGATAAATCCATCACTTAGATCTCCTACTCCCTAGACAATAGTGCCCAAACTTGGACTACAATGCTAAAACTTAGGGTGTCTTGTTTTTAGCACTATTGTCTAAGTGTATTTTGGCTTTTAATGGTCATTTTATCCCAGATCCTTATCCTAATTCATGTTGGCCTAATACAAATTAATCTAACCCATGATCATTAAATCCCTTATAAAATTCCATTCAAAGTCAATTTATAAGGGTTGGCACTCATTTACAAGAGAGAAGCAAGAATACAAGCAAGACTACTCAAACACTCTTCTCTATTCTCTATATACAGCCATCCAATATTATTCCAAGCTTATTGAAACCCTTGCACTAGTCCATAGTCATTCCAAGTACACATAGTTTCACATTTACTTGCATTTTCATCACACTCTTACACCAAGCACTTAAATGGGATAACTACATATAGATTGATCCCTTCTCAGAGTATTAATATGTAGGTAGTGTGCCCACACACAAGGTGTGAAGTGCATTTACTATATCCTTTACACACTAACCCCTTTTACCTATTTGTCAAAGTTCCATTTAATTACATAGAAGATATAAGCACATGAAGAATCAGATCTATAGGGATTTACACTAATAGTGAGGATCTAAAATTTAGTACATAAGCTCACATAGACATAATGAACAAAAACCAAAAAATTAAGATCTTTGTGAGTAATTTAGACAATATTGGCAAGACCAAGACTATAGTGCCAGACAATAGGGTGTCCTATTTTTGGGGGTCCTATCCAATCAAGAAATGAACTCCATATTCCTATTTGTGATATTATCCTAAGCCGACTAGACCCCATATTAGTCAAAACAACATGAAATTAGATAATTTTAATTTTCTCTCTCTCACTACTAATTTTAGAAAATCCCTAATTATAGTTAAATTTCACAAATTAGTAGCTTATTTATTACATATTATTTATTGATTTTATCTACTCAGACCCATTTATTATTTAATAATTAAAAATATAATTTCCTAAATATAATAAATCATTTTTTAGATTATAATGCATTATTTGTCAGAGCATATATTCATAATCATTCCATTCATAGTGTTCTCATCTATAATGGTTTTGATGTAAAAATTTTAACCATTAAATTATTGTATCACTTGTGCTATTCAAATAAAGATATCACTCTGATAGATATAGTTATCAATAGATTTAGTGGGCACATACAGAGTTCATTAGGTGAGATTGTACTTCCTTTATAGACTGGTCCAACACATGTGACCACACCATACACTATAGTTCCTAGTGTAAGAGTTTTTGATATGTTACTTGGTCACCCATGTATTTAGAAAATTTAATAAGTACCATACATAGTTCATAGATGTATGAAACTCATTCATGATAATTAAGTTATTAAAATTGGTGGAGTTCCATATGAGTTACCACTCCCCACTTCAGATCCATCTCCTTTGCAGTCACCAATTTAAGTTGCTCCACCTATTTCAGTTTCCCCACCAATTACATTTCTTCCTTTGGTATAGATTCAAATGTAGTTTAGGAATATATCACTAGTATAGAGGGTTCATACACATTCATATCTTTGGGATTCTAGATAGCTTCTAGATGCAATATTCACACCCAAAGTAGTTTCATTGAGATCTCATGTATCCACAAATAGAGCACATGTTCAAAGAGTTTCTCCTACTTCTAGATGGTTCCCTAAGAGCCATAGAACTACATACACCACTTAGAGCTATAGAGGTACCCGATAATCAGTTTCTACTTCAAATATTTCAAAACATTTATAATGCACATGGCTTTCAAAATCACATCCTCAACCTTTCTATCATGCTTCAAGATCATGCACGATACCTTTGTTTGATATAGGACACCAAGATAGGGAGTCTCATCTGAGACTCATTAGTTAGTATCATTTCTTATTAGTCTCTCTTGTATATAGATTATTTCAAAAATGCAAAAAAATATAACATTTTAAAATCCAAAAACATTCAAAAATGTCAAAACACCAAAAACATTTTGATTGTATGCATCTTCCAAGTTTTATATTGTTACTACTATGCTAGGACTTACATTTCTTAATTCATGCTATTGTATGTCAATTTATCTACATCACCATACTTCACTTGATCTTATTTGAGTTTGTGCAGTGACATCCAAATCTTTAATTGCTTCACTCTACCCATTGGGGGAAATCCTATTTCTACATTCAAGACACACATCGATATACATACCCAATTGGGGCATCTTATACATGACTAAACCATCTAGGTTATGTCATTCCTACACAAAACACTCTATTTATCATGTTGATGTACATTACTTACTAGATTGCATAGATTACTATATTGACATTTCACTAGTATCTAACACTTGTTTATCTCTTAGCCTATACCTAGTCTTGTTATGAACAGGTCTTGCATACTTTTACTCTTTCTTTGATTAGTTAGACGTGATTCTATCTTTCTAGTTATTACATGTTTTCTATTCTTGCTTGGCGTAGATTGTTAGATTGCATTTATAGTTCTTGTTTGTCTTGTGTATATGCTTTAGGAAATTTTACAATGTCTTTTTCATGTACTCTTCTATGTGATTGTAGCTTCCATGTCAACTTGCTTGTTTCAATTATATGTGTATGTGGCATTTGAACATGCCTTGTATGCTTGATTTCTAGTTTGAGCGACATGTGTCCATGCCCCTCGATTGCTTAGCCCCTTGGCTACTATTGTATACTTATCACTTCTTATTTTGTGTGCTTGTTTCTTGATTGATTTCACTTGATTATAATACCATGATCCATATCATGCATTTTTCCTATTTTATTAGATGCCATAATGGACATCAGGCTCCATCTCTCCTTGATAACAACTAACAACTAACACTTTAAATTCTAGTTCAGTATTTTGCACATGTTATTACATCTATCTATTGTTACATCTATCTATGCATACCCCTATTTATCTAACAATCTCTCAAATCTAACCATGCTATATCTTATTGATTATCAGTGCTATATTATGTATATTTACAACATAACACACTTGTAGGGCTCTTTCTTTTGAGGGAAATAATTACAATGTCATCATTCCTAACCTAAAAATAGGGGGAAATAAATAGGGGTTTTGTCATAGAGATCAGAGCTCCTAATGGTCAAAAAAGTAGTTTTTAAAACACTCAAAATAGAATACATATATCAGACTAGGCAAAATAGATCAAGCAAATAATATAGAATCCAAAATAGTTACCATATTTATCCCTAGATAATATTGTCAAAATTGGACTACAACATCAGATAATAGGGTGTCTTATTTTTGGCACTACTATCCAAATAACAAAAAAAATAGTTTTTCCTAAAATTGATAGAATGGTGAGTTTAGTCATAGGTTTTTTAGCATAGCACAGTCTAGATTTAACATGTTTTAGTACAATTTTTGTTTTAGAGAATCTAGATATAGGGGGCATCATGTGTGACATGATGGATCTCAATTCCAATTTTAGATTAGGTAGTTGATATAACTTCTAAATTAGAATCCATGTTCTAGACACCAGTGATTGGGGGCAATGTGCATGGCACATTGATCCTCCCTTTTTTTTGAGTTTAGTTTATTTTATATGCATTTCTTAGTAGTTGCATGCCTTACTCCATTTGTAGGTAGTTGGTATCCTTTTTCAAGTTTGGATTTCATACAAGCTTAACTTCTTGAGTACCCAAGTTCTTGAGTTGGCTTCCACATAATCCTATTACACTAATTTCAAAGTATCTTTCATACAAGCCTAATCTCTATCTTTTGGAGTGGCCAAGAGTGGCCTAGTTTCCTGGATACATTTGGTTATCCATGCCAACATTATTAGATTATAGTAAATTCATGGGATTCAAAATCCATCTCATATGACATCTATTCCATACTGGTATTAATTCATAGCTTCAATTCATAAGGAAATGATAGAGCTAAAATATTAGCTAGCCTTTGGATTCTTGAACCACATATTCAGAGGCATTGGACACACAGTCCAAACATCAATTGACACATGCATGATTCATTGATTCACTTAGTAGGTAACGATGGAGCCAAAGGGCCTATCTTTTCATTCTTGAGCCATTTTCAGGGAATTGAGCACTCAACTCTATTCACGACATTACTCTTGATGCAACATCATCCAACATTACTCAGCGCACACCCAACACAATCCAACATCACAATAGGTTTTGTACTAGTTCATATACTCAATGAGGTGTATTCTTTCCTTTTTATTCCTCTCTCTCTTACTAATATTTTATACATTATTATTTTAGATATAACATATCTAATAAGGACTAATCTATTCTATGTTCTTCATTGTAGATTCACACTTCACACTATGTTTTTTCTACACACATCTAACATCACATAGCTGTATGAGCTTCACCTTACAGGTAAATCTAGGTATACTTTCTATTTTTCCTTTATCTTATTATACAAAATCACTAGAATAAAGGGGGGGGGGAGTTTTTTCATATAAAATGAAAATTTAGGTAACTTGAGTGTGGCTATTGACACCCAACCTATATTTCCATCTTTCTTGCTCCCATGACCCTCATAAGCATGCTTTCACAGTTTCCTAGTCATCTATAACCTTCCAAACTTAACCCTTACCGACCCAAGTTATTGTTTCCATGAAAAATCCATACCCTTGGGTCTCTTTTTCCCTAGACAATAGTGCCCAAACTTGGACTACAACACTAAAACATAGGGTGCCCTATTTTTGGCACTATTGTCCAAGTGTATTTTATCTTCTCATGATTATTTTCTCCCAGATCCTTATATTAATTCATGCCAACCTAATGCAAATTTATTAAACCCAAGATCATTAAATCTGCTATAAAAGGCCATTCAAAGTCCATTTAGAAGGGTTGTCAATCATTTACAAGAGAGAATTAAGAATACAAGTAAGACTACTCAAACACTCTTCCTTATTCTCTAGATATAGCCATCCAATATTATTCCAAGCTTATTCAAGCCCTTGCACCAGTCCATAATCATTCCAAGTACACCTAATTTAAAATTTACTTGCATTTTCATCACACTATTATACCAATCACTTCAATGGGATAAATATATATAGCTTGATCCCTCTTCAGAGTATTGGTATGTAGGAAGCATTTCCACACACAGGGTGTGAAGTGCATCTAGTGTATCCTTTACACACTAAACCCTTATCCCTATTTATCAAAGTTTGATTTAATTACATAGATGACATGATCACATGAAGAATCAGATCTATAGGGAGTTTTTTTGACAGTGAGGATCTAAAATTTGGTACATAAGCTCACAAAAATGTAGTGAATAAAACCTAGAAAAATCAGATCTCTGTGAGCAGTTTGGACAACATTGGCAAGACTAAGACTATATCACTAGATAGTAGGGTGTCCTATTTTTGGAATTCCTATCCAATCAATAAATGAACTCTAGATTACTATTTGTGATATTCTCCCAATCTTACACACATATTTCTAGACCCTATCTCAATTAGAACAACATAAAATTAGATAAGTTTAATCTTTTCTCTCTCACTAATACTTTTAGAAAATCCCTAATTATAGTCAAATTTCACAAATCAATAGCTTATTTATTTCATATTATTTAATATTTTTATCTACTTAGACCCATTTATTATTTAGGAATTAAACATATAATTTCCCAAAAATAATAAATCACTAGGCAAGTGGTCTTTAGACCAAATGAAAAATTAATCCAAGTAACACAATCCAAACATAAAACATAGACCAATTAAGCCCAGATTCAATGAGAATTCAAGGTAGACCTGATTAGTTTAGGATTTTAACTAGAAAAGATGGAATTTCAAATTTAATACAAAAGACTCAGATTTCCTAAGGAAAATAGGCTAGACTAAAATAGGAAGCACAACCAAAAGTTTTTGATAAAGTAAGGCACCAGACTAGGGGCTGAACCCTTACAGAGAAAAAAAGACAAGAAGGCAATTATACAAAAAATGCCTTGTGAGAAGAGACAACACTAGTAGAGTACCAACAGACACAGTAAACAAGATAAACAAAAATTGGAAAGATGAGAGTCAGTGAGGTCTCTCCTTACATAACCATTGATTTGAGAAGATCATTCAGTTTCTCAGTATTCTCCACATTGACAACAAGCCCAATATTACCCACTTCTTTTAGCATAGACATGTTCAGGAGAATCAAATTTCAAATCCCCATGGTGAAGTTCTACTCCAGCTTCTGAATATGATCCTTTAGGGCATCAATTTCAGATTTCAAACCAATATCATTCTTGATATCCTCGCTAGCTTCATCAACATACATTTTCACCCTTTTTTCAACAATTTTTGTAATGTCAGCACCATCCTCCTCAGTAGCCTCAAATTACCTAGTTTCCTACTTCCCTTCAGTGTCCTCAAAAATTTCTTGGACTTCCAATTCCTTAGACTCTTCCTCCTGGGTGGCTTCCTTTGAAGCACTCTCTAAATAGTCAATAAATCTGGCTTTAGGGGTGGGTTTACTAGCAATCCACCTCAACCTTTAAACTCCAAATGAGAAGCCTTCCTTATTAGCCTTATAAGACTTATAATATTTACCACCTTAACCCCCCGTGGCCCTACCAATATTTATGTGGGCCCCCTCAGTGGTCCCCCCAATATTCTCTTCCTTCACGTCAACCTTCCTCTTCTTGCCCTTATTGCTCACAAAAGAGATAGGTGTGTCAACAGGGGTCTCTTCTAGGTAGAGAAAGATACTTATTTAGTTTTGATAGGAACAGGGGAAAAGCATGACTCATCAATAACATCACCAGACATAGGATTAGAATAAATGTCTACACTATCAATTTCAATGGTCTTGGATGGCTCAAGGGCTCAGTGAAAATTATACAAACAAAAAATGAGGCCTTGGTGTAATGGAATATGGTTCATATTTAGTTTTTTATACATTTTTGCTCTCACCCTAAGGACATAATGTTCTAGAGAGGAGAGCAGGTAAAAAGGAAAACTAATGAGGGCATTACACCTAAAGTGATTTAAAAGGGGGAGATGGTAGTTATAGAACCTGGTAAATCATCCTTTGAGTGTGAAGTACTTCATGAGAATGTAGCACACTCCATCTCATGGCTCATGAAGTTTAGCATGCTTGAATCCTCCTTGATAAGGAATGAGTTCTTTGCCTTCTCCCAGGAACAATTTATGGCTTAAGAGATCCATAATTTTTGTTTTCCTCTCAAGCTTTATCCCCTGCATGGACATTCCTATGGCCATAGCAATCACTTTTTCAGAGATCTCAAAATTGATTCCACCAATAGTGACCCACCTATTTAACCATGACCTGACAAATTGCTTGGACAAGTTTTCTTCAAAACCTTGAGCCTTTCTAGGTATGGGATGATCCCTCCTTTACAATAATGTCAAACCAGTGGATTATCTTTGAATTCATAGTAGGAGACTAGTTCTATTCAAATTTAGTCTCCTCCCATTTGGATTTACAGACCAAACCCATAGAGTTCCTAATTTTAGCCTTCAACTTTGAAGTGGTTACAAACCCTTGTTCCCACTTATGCATAATGAAAATGTGATGGCTCATAATTTGAAATACCATATAGAGGTGACATTGGCTACTCCCATGCTTGGAAATCATTTCCCATCAATCTTCATAATGAGACCCATGCATCTTAACATCTTGATACAATAAATCATGAATGATGGTCAAAAGAGTACAATAGTTATCAAGTTCTGAGATCCATGATGATGCCCTCCAAATGGACTGCCTACAAGAGCTATCCTTCTCATAAGTTCACCTCGTCCTTAACAAGTCATCTCCTTTTGGGCAGTGTAACAACACTTCTTTAAACAATTGATAAATAATAGTTTTGAATAAAAATATAAGAGAAATATTTAAAATAAAATGCGTAGCATAACAATGTCCCATTAAATAAGTGTTGCACAATTGGTTTTGGAATAAACTCCAAGGTAAATGTTTAAAATAAAATGGGTAGCATAACACCTCTTAGTTAAAATTAGTGTGAAACCATGTGAAGTTTTATAATCATTTAGAATTTGGAATAGAAATAAATAATTTTAGATATAAACACACATTCTAATAAAAGAAATTAAAAAAACACTAAGTGCATATCCTATCCCTAAAACTAATAAGGTGTGCATAGATTCTGCCAAAGTTTCCACCGATATATCAATTCTCAAAAGGAATTAAGTTTTAATTAAAAAATTTAAAGAGAACATGTAGGTGTATTTTTTAATCCCCTCTCTATCTCTCAATCATGGTATGTGGAATGAATTTAGAGTATGAAACATTCAACATTTTGTAAGATATTCCATGAAAAAGTATGGTTTACTATAATACTTACGTTTTTAAATGATCTAAATGTTCCCAAGTATGGATAACATAAGGGTGCATCACATCAATTATATTTAAACTCACTAAAATATTATGTAAAGGTCTAATCCTTTACACAACAACTTCATTCATGTACTACTTAGTGAAGTCTGATGCTTAGTTTGAATTCATTAAGGCTATGTTCAATCCCAGTATCATGTACCTAGTTTATATACCCTACCATGGAGTGGGATTTATATGATTTTGGGAGATGAAACCATAGGTCAAATCAATCCTAAAGAAATTGTGATGAGGTGATGAACTCTTTCCCACAATCCAATGAAAAATATAAACAAATGAAACTTGGAAGAGATTTAGAGGTCATTTTTGGGTCACCCAAGTCACTTAGAGCTTGGGGAGAACATATGCGACATTATATTATAGAATAAACAAACAAGGTAATAAAAAAGCACTTTTTCATACCAGAGTTCTCTAAAGGGGATGGAGGGAGAGCATACATGCAATTTTTGGTTTGACACAAAAATTTAATCTAATAACTTTGAAGTTAACTATAAAACAAAGAACAAACAAAAAATAAGAAGATCTTAAGAGATATAAGTTAAATTAAATGTTCATTTTAAAATCACCAAATTAGATGTGAATGAATTTTTGATCCCTTGGCCTTGTTTTCTCTTGTAAAATTTAAATGCAAAAAGATAAGCTATGCTAGGTAAATTTTAATCACTAAAATGTAAGTGTAATTGAACTTTGAAAGTGTTTAAATCTTCTCTTCTCCACTTAGGTTCCTAATAAAATGTTAGGGGGTTCTCTTGTCTTTATGAAAAAAATATAACCAATAAATAAATTTTAATTTTCAACTGTCAAGTTATTTTTTACATAGAGCAAAGTCTCCAATTCTATAATAGAGCAAAGTCATCAATCCTACAACAAATCAAAGTTACCTATTCTACAATAGAGTGAAGTCAACAATTTCTATGAACTCACTAATTTATATGTGGAATGGATAGATAGAAAATGGTTCCCAATAAAGTCACTATTAGACATGGGTGAGGCCACTAATTATTCCAAGTGAAGTCATAAAAAATGGCTTAAAATAGGCTAAAGTCACCAAAATCATGAGTAAATATACCTGACAAAGCTATTGATGTGTAGGGTTGAAGTCATTATTTGTATTTGTCAATGTTTTTATTTACACATAATGTCAATGTCACCATTTTTTCTATAGATCAATGTAATTTATTATAATGAATTCAATAATGAAAATTCATCATTTTTGCAAAATAAAATATCAAAAGTAAAGGATGGAATAGGAAAAGTCATCATTACACACGGAGAAGTTGATGATTAGTAATAGAATAAAATGTTTAGAATTTTGAGCATAAAAATCTAAACTTGAATATTGGAGTGTTTTTTTATGAATTTTAAATCTTCCACTTCATTCATTTGGTCCATATAGGGCATGTAATCCAACTATGTATTCTATTATGTATATTTAGGAATCTAAAGAGCACATAAATGTTGTTATTTCCTTGTTAGTGAATCTCAAAAAAATTCAAGTATAAAAATGTAATGAAACTAAACAAATCCTACCTAAGTAATAGGGGGAGCTTAACACAATAAAAAAAACAAAAAATAACATATTAAAAAATACAAAAATATTACCTCTCTTCTAAAAATTAGTGTTTATTTTTTAACACATAATATCTTTCTTCACTTATGGAATTAGAGACTTCAATCAATGCATTTTCCATGTTGGGAACATTTCTCTAAGGCTATATATGGCTTTGATTGGATTAGATTAACTTGGTGTGAATCTTATATTGTCACATGGATTTTTACCCTTTGAGGAGATGTCTCAATTCTCCTCATCCAATTGACACAATTGAAACACCTCTATGCTATGGGTGAGCCTAATAATGAGGTGAATCTCTATATAGGGCTAGCTCCCTTGATGTACCTCTTTTGATCACTAATACACCTATGATTGTGATATGAAAGGGAGAGAGAAAAATGAAATCAAACCATCCTAAAGGAGGTGATACACCAAATTTATTGATGACTACCAACTAACTACATCTTACACATGAGAACAAGGGACTAGCCAAACATACACTTCTCCAATCTACGTCTTCTCACATCAATATTTCATTATGAGATTATGAATGAGTGTTTAGGATAGAAGGAATAGACAAGAGGATAGAATGAAACTATTTAATAGGATAACTCACTCAACCTTGACACTTACTAGAACACTTCACCTGACCTATAAGAAGAAGCTTTCTAACTACAAATAGGTGAGAGAATGACACAACATGCTAAGGAAATAAGAGTCATCACTAAGAAAGATCAATAACCTAAGTAAAAATAATTATGAATAGTAATTAAAGAGTTAAAAATCAGTATTATTTATTTATCCATGGTATACAAATGAGTAGGGCTTCACCATACTCAGGTGGAGCATGAATTACAAAGGCTAAAATGGCTAGTTCTTATAGAACTTGAGAGACAGAGGAGAAGAAAGAAGTACAAAGGTAAAAAGGACACTTGTCATAATAATAAAAGTAGTTAAATATGTGTGATAATATTTTAAATAAATCATGCAAGTTTAGGAAGCACAAGTGTCATCCCAAGTCTTGAAACACTTGAAAAGTGGTGTAGAAGTTCTCATTCTCACTCAAAAAATTGCCTTCATAATTTAGTCATGTTTGAACATCCCAAAACTAACTAGGGATAGGTATGGTGATTGGAATGAATGGGAAGTGTTTTAAAAATTAATATTCATGCATTGGTTTCAGTCCTAATCATTTGGATTCATCTAGAAATGATCTATCACTACCTGCACTCTAAAAAAATTCTCTTTCAGTCACCCCTCATACTTAGCTTCCAAAATGGCTTATGTTTTTCATTAAAATTAATAAAATGGAGTATATTACATGTGTCAAGACCATAAATGTCCTTAAAATAATTAAGAACACCTTAAAATCACTTCCACTTAGGGTTTTCACACTTTTCACTACCATGCTCACTATGTCAGTTTTGACTGGCTAAAATTAATCAGCTAGTTGAGGCACTTAAAAGTTGTTCTAAGGCATGAAATTTAAATGGGGATTTATCTTAAATCCTAATATTTATCCAAAGTTTACTTCATCTCTTGAAACCTCCTATAACCTACATAATGCATAAATAAGTCAAGAAAAGCAATTTTTGTACTCCATACATATAATTTTGTACAACTCATCCTGATGGTAGTGTTGATGCAGAAGATTGCACCCTTTGTAGGACGCTGAGCTCTTACCTTCCACACATAAAAATGGAAACTCCCCTCTCACCTGTGGGACTGGTGAAGCTAGAGGGGAGAGTCTCTAGGTAAGGGCTAGCTCCCTTTGATGCATCTGAGTTGTTCTAATGAGTTCTAATACATATATATAGATATATAATGGGGGGATGAAAAGGGAGAAGGATTATAGGAAAACAAAACTACTCTAAAAGAGGTGATGCACCAAATGATTTGACCTACTCACACTCACACTCTAAACCATACAAACACATACGTACACTTTAACTGGTAAAAGTACTAGGCTGCAAGAAGCTTAATAGGGAGGATTTAATGGAACACACAAAAAATAGGGACTTACCATAGGTGCTGTGGAAGGGGCACACTGCATAGTAGCTTATTTCTATCTCTTCACTTCCAAGTATAGCTCTTTTTGTCACCTGTAGGAATGGCACCTTATAGACACCAGGTGTATTGATGTTAAACCTATGAAAGCATTAGGAAGCAATGACTAAACACAAAACTAGCACTTAGACACACACAAAGACATCTAACTAGAATAGGTAAAATTGCATTTATTGATTTCAAGTGAAAATTTGCTAGGGCTTTGCCTTACAAATGTGAAAAGATACTTTTCCAAAAGAGAAGTCTACAATATATAGAGGAAAAAAGGAGGCCTTTTGGTGCCCTTTTTACAAATGGCCCATGTGCATCCCAAGGGTGTTGGGAAGAGGAAGCTGCTAAAATATAAATGCTGTGTCGGTTTTGATTTTGACTTCAAGCATTTTTTAACATAGGCCACATTGTTTCCCCATTAACTAAGACTACTCCTTAAAGGCACCCACGTAGTTTATCTTCTCATTAATGCAAAATGAAGAAAAATGGGTCACACTATTAGCCATTTACACCTCTTAATGATCAATTTGAAAACACTATATCACCTGTTGGAGTAACTTCTTGAATCAATGCCTCCCTTTTCCACTTGGACTATTTGCCTGTTCTTACACTTGGTACTTTTATCTTTTTATTCTCTGGGATCTTTGTTGGCACTCAAATGGCTATTTTTTGTCATAAAAATGATGTTCATAGACCTATCACCATTTGAAAAATAATGGCTAATCTATCTTCTTAAAGTTGATGGCTTCTGAGATGTCACTGTCCTTGGCAAATTCCTTTGAGCCTTTTCCTTTGACTTGCCTTTTATTTCAAACCCTCCTGAAGGGGAAGTGTCCCTTTAGCTCTAGAGAAATGCCCTTCATTTGGCTAGCTAAGAGCCCCCCACAAGGGTACCTACCCTTAGGCATCCTTCAGTGGCCCTTGTCTCTTCGGCCTCTTCTGTGGGCTTTTCTATGGGCTTTTCCACAGACAATTTTCCTGCAAACAAAAGTCCGCGAGAATTGTCTCGGCCATTTTAATTTCTTTAAAAATTTCCCTAGGTCCTTTTTTGAGCTCACAGCCTTCTGAAATCCTTTAGACTTTTTTTTCTGAAGGAATTCCTTTAGACAAAAATTCTAAAGGAATTATGCCTTTACCTTAACAAAATTCTAAAGAACTTACCCTTGTGGCTTTCTTTGGCTTCTTTGAAGTGCTCCCTACCCTTCGCAAGGGATCTTGAACCTAGAACTACCCTCCACAAGGGCACTTGTCCCTTGAGAGGCTTGAAATTTCATTTGAACCACTCCTTTGACCCAACCATTGAACTAATTGATTGAACCGGTTCAATGGTTCAAATAGTTGTTGAACCAAGGCATCAAACCGTTTGATTGAACATGCCGATGAACTTTGTGTTGAACTTTGTCAATGAAATTTAACATTGAACCAAAAGTGTTGAACCAATGCATTGAACCAAGTTGATGAAATTTATGATTGAACCAAGGCTTTGAACTGAAGTGATGAACTTGATGATTGAACCAAGGTGTTGAACCAAGGTGTCAAACCAAAGTGATGAACTTGTCGATTGAACCAAGGCTTTGAACTGAAGTGATGAACTTGCCGATTAAACCAAGGTGTTAAACCAAGGCATTGAATCAGTTCAATGGTTTAAGGGTTCAAAGATGTTAACCTTCCTTATGAATTTTTGACAAGAGTTTGAAGAATCTTTGCAAAACCTTACACTCTTTGGATTGGTTCTTCATATGCTAAAGGATTCACCTGTAGAGCTCGTAGAAAAATATTCTTTACAGAATCCATAAAAACTTCACCTGTAGAGTCTATAGAAAATCCATGCCTATAGAAAAGGTAGAAAACACCTACAGAGTCCATAGAAATAGACCTATAGAGTCATAGAAATAGACCTGCAAAGTATATATAAATTTCTAGACTTGTGCAAAATCAAAAAATGAATTGGCCCAGAATAGCAGGGGAAGAAGGGGACCAATTTTTGGCTTGTTGGACCAAAAATGGTCAACAAATTGGTGACTCCTAGGGGAAGCATGCCTGTTATGCTTAAAAGCTAGTTGCCTCAAAAACCATTGGGCATGAGCCAGAATGTAACTTAAAGATCAACAATAACCTCAATAGATTCAAGAACCAATCACGAAGATTTACCCCAAAAGGAAATGAAAATACACAAAACTAAGAAAACTACTAACATGTGTAAAAAAGCACTTTGGGAAAATAGGAGAAAAGTAAGGGAAATATATACATGATGGAAAAGGGGCTCAGTGGTAATGCTTAAGATGTATCTCATTAATTGGGATATATAGTTCTTCACCATCCAACTTGGAGAGTTGGAATGCATTATGCTGCTTGCACTGAGTGATTACGTATGGGCCACTCCATAGGGCATCAAAATTCATGTGTTTTCTAGTCTTAGCTCAGTCCTCATCCCATTTTAAGACAATGTCTCCTTTAGAGAAACCTTTTGATGAAGATTTCTTGTCGAAGTGTCTCCTCATTTGTTGTTGGCAGCTGGTCATAGAAGCCATAGCCTAGTCCCTTGTCTCTTGGAGCTCCATCAACTTGCATAGCCTAACCTCCATGCTATTTCCCTCTTTTAATTGCAGCTAGTGAGTGAGGTCTAAGGCTAGCAACTCAAGTGAAATGGGGAGCTTAGATTCTCTTCCATAGATGAGCGTGTATGGTGAGTTACCAATTGCCCTCTTCGAGGTGACCCTATCTGCCCACAGGGCTATTTTAAACTGGGCATGCCAAGTCCTTTGATTCTTCTCCATGGTTCACTTGATGATCTTGATCAAGTTCTTATTTGTAGATTCAGCCAGCCCATTCCCTTATGGATAGTAATTGGATGAAGTGTTAAGATAGATACCATATCTCAATGCCCATTCACTTGTTTTAGTTCCCATAAAAGCTAACGCATTATCTGAGATTATGGTTGCTAGAACCCTGAACCTTGCCACCAAGTCCTCATAAAAATCCAAGATTGCACTTTCATTAGCCTCCTTCAAAGAAATAGCCTCTACCCATCTTGTGAAGTAATCTGTGGTAGTTAGGACCCACTTGTGTCTAGCACTAGAGGGAGGATTAATCATCCTTATGAAGACAAGGCCCCATTACATGAATGTCTATTCCACCTAAATAGGTTGTAAAGGCATGGTAGCCAACCATTGCTTCCCATAAAAAAGCATGCACTTTTGGCACTTTTATACCAAAGCATGGGTGTCCCTGAAAAGAGTAGGCCAAAAATAGCTAGCTCTCATTATTCTTGCTACTGTAGCCCTAGGAGCAAAATGACCATCAACTGGCCCATCATGGAACTCAGACAGCACCCTATCAGCTTGACTTGAGTCCAAGCATCTTAAAAAGACTCTTGAGAGATCCCTTCTGAATAACACTCCATCAATCAGGGCATAAGGAAGAGACTAGAGTCTAAAATACCTTCTCTTGGTCCTGTCAAGTGAGTGTGGACACTCACCAGTGAGAAGGAAATGCCTCACATCTGATGTCTAATCCTTCATGATAGTTGGTTCTTTTTTTGTAGTTGCATCATGGATTAACAGACTATCCTTTTTTTGCTACTTAAATTTTGTAGTGAGGTGTTCACACAGGCCTCTCCCTCTTGCCAGTTTGGTGATCTTGATATCTACATCATATTCCATCACCTTAGTGATCCACCCTACTCTCTTCTCATTTAGGTCTCGATTGATCAAGAAATCTTTGATGCTAAGATGTGGAGCCATGAGGTGGATTCTACAGTTGGACAACATATATCTAAATTTCTTTAGACTCCGTATGACCACCAGGACTTACTTTTCCACATGTGTATCTAACTTCAAAACCTTCTAGACTTTGGCTAAAAAATGCAATTGGTTGTTCAAGGTTATCATCAGTTACCTGGGTAAGCATGGTGGAGATTACCTCTTCATTACCGAAGGTATATAGGTTGAAATATTTGGTGAAGTTAGGGTTGATCAAAGTGGGAGCCTAGGCTATGGCCTACTTGATTCCTTCAAAACTATCCTTTCTTCATGTTGTCCATGTGAACTCTTCACCCTTCCTCAGCATAGAGGTCAAAGGCTTGACCATCTCCAAAAAATTTAGGATAAATATCCATATGAAATTTATCTTGCTGGAGAAGCTTTGCAGGCCTTTCTTGTGCTTAAGCAAGGACAAATCCAGGATGGAGTGAACTCTCTTTAGATCAATAATCAGGCCCTCTAAAGAAATAATGTGACCAAGGAGCTTTCCCTCATGGATAGCAAATAGACATTTCCTAAAATTGAGAGAGATACCAAACTCTCTACACCTCTAAAAGATTTGTCTGAGGTGTTTCATGTGTTGGCTCGCTTCCTTTGAGAAAACTATCACATCATCAAGATACACCAGCACAATATTATTTATCAAGCCTTGAAAGGCCTTGTCCATAGCTTGTTGGAAGGTGGAACCAACATTAGATACTTCAAAAGGTATTTTATTGTAAGTAAATGTCCCCCACTTAGTAGTGAAGGTTGTCTTATGCTGGTCACAGTCTTACACCAAAATCTAGTCGTATCCTGAATACCCATCCAAGAGAAAAAAATGCTCACTGCTTGTTACCATTTGAAGGATTTGCTCCATGCCTGGGAGGGTATAATGGTATTTTAAAGAGACTCTATTGAGTTCTCTAAAATTAATGCACAGTCTAATCTCCCCATTCTTTTTCTGAATAGGAACAAGGTTGGCAAGCCAAGAAGAGTGTTTGATTGGAAATATTATCTTGGGCTCAATCAACTTAGTGAGCTCCTTCTACATGAGAGGCTCAATCATTGGATTGATGGGCCTCTATTTTGATTTATTAGCCTGGCACCTTCTTCCAGCTCAATGGTATGCTGGGCCAAACTTGGGTCGAAACCCTTCAAATCACTATACTCCCAAGCAAAGATATCAACAAATTATTGGCACAACAAGATGAAGGCCTACCTTTCATGGTCCATGCATACTTTCCCAAGTGTAAGCAGCTTATCCTTGAATATTTCCACCTTCTCATGGTGCTCCTCCTTTGTTGTGATGCATGCCTTGTTGCTTTTCAACTAGTCATCTCCATTGAAGATATTCTCTAGAGTGACCAAACCTTTAGGGAGTTTATTATTCTTCAGCTGAACAATTTGGCTGCCATATTGCTGCTGTAGCTTTGCCTAGTTTTTAGCTATGAATTCCACTTCTTATTGCAAGAAAAGTGTTATTTTTTGGTCACTATCAAAGACTTGCCAGTTGGTGATGTTGTTAGGTATAGAGGGCCAGATCACTACCTTCAAGTGACATGAGCTGTGGTCTCAGCCTATTTTTTGAGGGATATCAAATTGGGCACCAACTACTGCCAGCCTATCTACTTGCCTGTTCTATTCTCTAAGAATGGAGGAAATATTGAAAGCAAAGAAATTTTATAATAAGTCCCATACCTTATGTTTTTAGGACTTTAGTAAAGAATTCTTTGTCAAATTTTGGCATCTTACCTGATTGACAATCATCTCGCTGTCACCAAAAACTTGTAGCTCTTCGATTCCTCTTTTCCTTGCCCACTCCAAACCATGGATGAGGGATTCATATTCTAAAACATTACATGTGTAGGAAAATTGGAACCAAAAAGATGCAAAATACCTCTCTTTTGAAGGAAAAACCAACACCGCTCCACCACTAGTTCCCAACTTACTTTTTGAGCCATCAAAGAACAACTACCATAGACCTGAGCTTTCTTATCTAGATTTCATCAGATTTGGTACAAAATTACCTTCTTCATGCATGTAATAAATTTTGAGGCCCACCTCCTCTATGAATTTGTAAGGATCATGCTTGAAGTTGTCACTTCCCCATTCATCTAAGAGCAGGTCTGCAACTCCTTCAGGGGCAGAGGATGGAGATTGGTCTACTTAGAACTCTTCTTTGTCAATGATGGCATAGCTAACATTTACTACCTTGAGTGAGTAAGGTTCTAGATGATCTCTATGGAGTGGTTTAGATTCAATCTTGACTCTAGTCCCATACTTGGTTCTAAAAACTAGATAAGACCAATTCACTGCTAAGTAGTTGCCTATCTTGGATGTAAAATCCTTAGATAAGTAGATGGCAAAGTAAGGAGGGACATCTACCACTACCACATCATGAGGAACTAAGAAAGTTAGGCAAGCATGTAGCATCAAGCTCAAACCTCTTACCACCCCAACTGTCTTTACTGGGGTTCCATCTAGCTACAAGACTCCCTTGGTCATTTCTTCATATTTCAAGCCTAGCTTGTTAGCTATGCATTTGGGCATCATCGAGGTGCTTTCTCCACTGTCAATGATGCGATTATGCACCAAGAAATCTCCTATGACCAAGGACACATAAAAAGGAGGAACCTTTTCTTCTTTTTGGGCCTAACTGAGGTGGAATGCTGTCCATTCATCATCAAAACATTATCAACTTTTTCTATGACATCTTGTTCATCTAGCTCATGTAATTCCTTTTGTAGTATGTCCTTTTGCCCTGGTATTGATAGTGAATCCCACTAGGAGATGTTCATGTGCAGCTTCTTCATCTAGTCAACCACATTGAATTGAGGGTTGCTTTCCTTCAAAATTTCTTTGGAATTATTTACAGCCTGAGGTGCAGGCTGAGGAGCTGAAGGTACAACTGACGGTCTAAAACTTGGGACTTTTTAATTTACGTGTGATGAAGAAGGTGTTGCTGATGTTTGGGTAGTATCTTGAGCCTCTTCCATTGCTCTCCTTTTTAATCTTGTGTTTGTTTCAACACAATCAGCCTAATTGTCTGTAGCACCCACATAATTGACTAAATAGAATTCACTTCCAGATGATTCATGAGAGTAGAATTAGGCTGGGTCTGACTGCTGCTCATGCTGGGTTGCATTGGAGCCTCAAAACCTTGGGAATGGGTGGCTACCTGATTATCTTGCACATTTGGGCAATAAACCATCATTTCATTTATATAAATAGCCTACTCTTGACCATATCCCATGGTTGAACAACTTGGTTATTCTTGCACCAGATTCTTTTAAATGAGCACCATAACCTTAGATGATGAAGGGGCACCTGGGTTGTAGCCTTGAAAGGGTCTGGTCTGAGTAAGCTAACCCTATCCTTGATTGTAATTTTGGAAAGGGGGTGTAGGAGCTTGACCATATTGTTGGTATCCTTGGTTTGGTCAGTTGCTTTGAGCTTACTGCATTTTAATAGCTACAAGTTCATTTGACATATTTTGCAACAGACTCTTAACTTCATGAAGTTAATTGGATGGAGTAGTAGCTAGCTTTTCTACGCTAGGAAGAAGAGCTAAGGTGGGAACAATGGCCTCGATTAGAGGTAGCATTTCAGGGAAAAGTGGCATATGGGGTCTAGAAACTATCTTTCCAGCCTCCACTAAGCAATTTTTAGCTGCTATAGCTATGTCATAGGTAGCAGGAAACACATGTCCTCCCATGGATTGTATCATAATAGTGATACCATTATTTAATGCTCTTAAGTAATTTACAAAAGCATAGCTAGGAGTAGGTCTTACTAAAATGGGGATTCTATCCCATGTCTTCTAAAATTGAGTGTTAAAATCCTACATGTATTCATGTGGGGCTCTTTTCATGGTAGTCAGCTGCTTAGCAAGTGAGAGGTGGTCACTCTTTTCTCCAAAATGGTCTGTTAAGTGAGTGCCCAATTCATTTCAAAAAATGATTGAATTTATAGTCAATGTCCCATACCAGTCCAGAGCTTTGCCCTTGAGAGACAATGCCAACAATCTGATTACAATATTCTACTCAGTGACATTGTGAATATTGCAGAGGTTAGCAATATTTATGATATCTTTGATAACTATGATGGGCCCCTATCCATCAAAGGGAGGCACACTTTTGAGGACTACTCCTAGAATAGGGTCATAACACTAGAGATTCAAGGGGATTTGACCATGAAAAGTCACAAAGGGTAGTGCCATAGCTATGACAAGATGTAACTACGGCCTTGTTGCATATGTGTTCTTTACAACAGGTTTGGGAAACTAGTTTACTAAATAAGGATAGGTCCTTTAAAACCTCAGTCACTTTTCTGAGTTCAAAGGAAATTCAATGAATTTGAAAGGAACACCCTTGGTAGCAGACCATGTGGTGATTTTAGGCATAAGAGGTCAGACTGGTCTTTGATCAAAAAAATGAAACTCTTACTAGTGGATTTGCTAGATGTTGAAAATAGTTGATTTTGCTATAACAGGACTAGCATCAATCTTGAAACTTGATTGAGTGTAAAAAATTGAGTCCCACCAGGCATGCCAAAACTATTGACGTAGAAGATTGCACCCTTGGCATGAGGTTGAGCTCCTACCTTCCACACGTCAAAATGGAAACTCCCCTCTCGCCTATGGGACTGGCAAAGCTAGAGGGGAGAGTCTCTAGGTAAGGGCTAGCTCCCTTTGATGAATCTAAGTTGTTATAATGAGTTATAATACATATATATAGATATATAATGGGGGGGATGAAAATGGAGAAGGATTACAGGAAAACAAAACTACTCTAAAAGAGGTGATGCACCAAATGATTTGACCTACTCACACTCACACTCTGAACCATGCAAACACATACGTACACTTTAACTGGTAAAATGACTAGGCTGCAAGAAGCTTAATAGGGAGGATTTAATGGAACACAAAAAATAGGGACTTACCATAGGTGCTGTGGAAGGGGCACACTGTATAGTAGCTTATTTATGTCTCTACGCTTCTAAGTACAACTCTTCTTGTCACCTGTAAGAATGGCACCTTATAAACACCAGGTGTGTTGGTGTTAAACCTATGAAAGCATTAGAAAGAAATGACTAAACACAAAACTAACACTTAGACACACATAAAGATATCTAACTAAAGTAGAGGTAAAATTGCATTTATTGATTTCAAGTGAAAATTTGCTAGGGCTTTGCCTTACAAATGTGAAAAGATACTTTTCCAAAAGAGAAGTCTACAATATTTAGTGGAAAAAAGGAGGCCTTTTGGTGCCCTTTTTACAAATGGCCCATGTGAATCCTAAGGGCATTGGGAAGAGGAATCTGTTAAAATATAAATGCTGTGTCAGTTTTGATTCTGACTTCAGGCATTTTTTAACATAGGCCGCACCATTTCCCCATTAACTAAGACTGCTCCTTGAAGGCACCCACATAGTTTGTCTAATCATTAATGCAAAATAAATTAAAATAGGTGACACCATTAGCCTTTTGTGCTTCCTAATGATCAACTCATAGACATTGTATCACCTATTGGAGTAACTTCTTGAATCTATGCCTCCCTTTGCCACTTGGACTATTTGCCTATTCCTACACTTGGCACTTTTATCTTTTTGTTCTTTGGGCTCTTTGTTGGTGCTCAAATGGCTATTTCTCTATCGTAAAAATTATGTTCATGGACCCATCACCATTTCAAAAACAATGGCTAATCTATCTTCTTAAAGTTGATAGCTTCTAAGATGTCACCATCCTTGGCAAATTCCTTCAGGCCTTTTCTTTTGACTCGCCCTTTGTTTCAGACCCTCCAAAAGGGGAAGTGTCCCTTCAGCTCTAGAGAAATGCCCTTCATTTGGCTAGTTAAGAGTCCCCCACAAGGGTACCTACCCTTTGGGGTCCTTGAGCGGCCCTTGTCTCTTCGGCCTCTTTTGTGGGCTTTTTTGTAGACAATTTTCTCGTAGACAAAAGTCTATGAGAATTGTCTCAACCATTTTGATTTCTTCAAAAATTTCCCTGGGTCTTTTTTTGAGCTCATAGCCTTCCAAAATCCTTCATACTTTTTGTTTGAAGGAATTCCTTCAGATAAAAAGTCTGAAGGAATTATGCCTTTGCCTTAACAAAATTATGAAAGAACTTACCGTTGCAGCTTTCTTTGGCTTCTTTGAAGTGCTTCCTTCCCTCCGCAAGGGCTCTTGAACCTGAAACTAACCTCTGCAAGGGCACTTATCCCTTGGGAGGATTGAAATTTGTTTGAACTATTCCTTTGAACCAATCATTGAACTAACTGATTGAACCGGTTCAACGGTTCAAATAGTTGTTGAACTAAGGCATCAAACCGTTTGATTGAACTTGTTGATGAAATTTGCATTAAACTTTGCCAATGAACTTTAACATTGAACCAAAAATGTTGAACCAATGCATTGAACCAAGATGATGAACTTACCACTTGAACCAAGGCTTTGAACTGAAGTGATGAACTTGCCAATTGAACCCAGGCATTAAACCAAGGCATCGAACCAAAGTGATGAACTTGCTGATTGAACCAAGACTTTAAACCAAAGTGATGAACTTGCCGATTGAACCAAGGTGTTGAACCAAGGCATTAAACTAGTTTAATGGTTCAAAGGTTCAAAGATGTTAACCTTCCTTGTGAATTTTTGACAAGAGTCTGAAGAAGCTTTGTGAAACCTTGCACTCTTTGGGCTGGTTCTTCATGTGCCAAAGGATTCACCTGCGGAGCTCGTAGAAAAATCTTCTTTGCAAAATCTATAGAAACTTCACCTATAGAGCCTATAGAAAATCCATGCCTATAAAAAATTTATAAAACACCTATAGAGTCCATAGAAATAGACTTGTAGAGTCTGTAGAAATAGACCTACAGAGTCTATAAGAATTTCTAGACTTGGGCAAAATCAAAAAATGAATTCGCCCAGAACAGCAGGGGAAGAAGGGGACCAATTTTTGGCCTATTGGACGAAAAATGGTCAATAGGTAGGGAGACTAAATGATTCATCTACAACCTCAAATCATCTTTATGGTCCAGCTATGAAATTTTCATGGAATATCTCCTCAATCTAATCAAATAGGTCACTAGTAAGGGTTTTGTAAGGTTTTAGTCCTATTTACCCTATTAAGCTTCATTCATAAGGATGGGACATTGAATTTGAAAACAAGTCTCACTAGGGTAGATTTTAGAACCATATGTTAACCCCTATAAACTTTGTTGACCTATATGCAAAGCCTCATGAAATATGTGAGCATTCAAAGATGCCCTATCAAGCTCTTTTCTCTATTTACATAAGACTCAGTTGTCCTAAAGTCCAAAAATGACTTTTCCATGGCCTCCCTAACATTATGATATCTCATACATATCCAAATTAATCATATAATTTTTTTTATATTTGTTATAAATATTACACAAATTTGGAAAGGAAGTTGACCCCTCATTTGGATTATAGGCCTAAACCTTGTCCACGAGGCCTAACTACAACTCTTGTGGGCTTGGACCACCTGTTGAGTTTCAACTTTTCTTTATTTATCTACCATTTTGGTCTATATGTTGTCCATATTTCAAAACATCCATAAAAGTTCTAAAAATCTCTTGGTCTATTTTTTTGTCACTCTTTCTCAAACCTACCATTTTATGCATAAGGGGAAGTGCCCTCTATTTAAGACAAAATAGAGGGCACTTCCCATGTTATCTCAAATAATTTTAATGTTTGAGATGTTTCTCAAATATATTTACACCCTATTCACAAATTTTGATCTTTTTATCAATCCATTTGACCCCAAAACTCCTTAGATCTCCAAGGTAGATTATTTGAAAATAGATGGTGTAGGGTGTCAGATGTAGACTGTGTCTTACTTGGACCTTATTCATATATTTTCATGATATTTTTGTATCATAAGGGATCCATTTAATTTACCAAATTCATACCATGATTTTTTACCTAAGTTAAACTCTTCAATTCATACCCTTGAGTTGACTGCTTAAGGTGTAAACTATGTGCAGGGTTCTCAATATGTATTATGTGATGCATCATAAGAACCTTTTATCTACTTTTTTACATATCATGAGAGTAAAAAAATGAAATCATGACCATAATTAAGTTATTAAATTCCTCATTTATCCCTCCAACATCTCATCTACCCTTCCATACACTTGAACCCACAAGACTGTGTAAGTGTTTGACCCTTGTTGTAGGTGAATGGTCTGTACGTGTTTATGCCTATAATTATTGTATGAAACTTATAAAAAGTGTCTAAATATATAATTGGATCAATTTATTATCATTTTAAACTTGTATTTATCCATCTTTGTCATCTTTTTGCTATACAAACTCTCATATTTCACTTCCCAGCCCATTGTTACCTAAGTCAATAGTGGTTGACCTCCTTCAAGTAAAAGGCTTGTAGATTGGCATTATATTTTTAAAGTTATGCCACATTTTATTTGGGAGTCCTATGATAAAATTTTAATCATACTTTATATACCATTTTATGTGTTTTCATACTTAATCTTCTAATTTATATTGTATGCTCCTACAATCAGTTGTAAGTGTGCATTCTCAAAGGATGGAACACTTGTAGGTGTGTATGAGGAACAAAAAACCACCTATTATGTATTATTTTTATATTTTAGATAATTAATGTCACTTTAACCATTTGGGAATATTCACATATGGTGGCATAGTCAAGTTTTTGACTTTGGGTGAAAGGTCTCTTTTAGGATCAAACCTATAGATAATATTGCTTGAATTTAGTGATTTAAGGTGCATCTTTGAGATCCTCTAACATGAAAACCAAATGATAAAATCACCTAATTTATTTTAAAATTTTTGATCCTATGATATAGAAATAAGTCAAAGGAATTTATAAGTATCAAAACTTTTGACAACACCTTTAAAAGATATCCACAAAATGGCTTGAACCTCTATTTTCCTATTTTAGGGAACATGTCCCTAAACTCAGTCCTTGAATCCTTGAACATGGTTTCCAACTCTAAATTGTCCACTTTAGGATTCAATAATATTTATCATACTATAAGTAAATCCTAAATACTTTATGGAAGCTTCCAAGTATACCAAATCTCCCATAATCAACCTTCTTGGCCTTATACTAGTGCCACCTATAGGTGGATATTTTGATGTATAGGAAAATGGTGTGACTATTAGAAGTGTGAATTATATTTGGAAATTAATGGTATTTAGGTCTATCACAAATTTTTTAAATAGAATTTCTCCATTATTTATGGCCTTATTCAGCTTAGGTACTCCTTTTTAACATGAGATCTTCTATAAGAGCACCTATAGGTGCATTTGGAGTTATATATAGGTATCAAGCATGAAACAATCAATATACATAAAGGATACTCTTATATAACCAAATAATAAGCCTTCATGGTGTTCCAATGAAACATCAAGATGCTTAAAATCTTTAAAAAATCTCTCACTCTCCATTTCCATGTTGGACTCTTCTATAGATGCTGACATAAAAGTACATTCATGGCTACCTAATTGTATATATTACTTATAACTACCATCACAGACCCTTTGTGATATTTGGGGTGTCCAACGTAACTTATCATACAAAAATAATGTTATAAAAACATTTTATATCCTTCATTTATCTTTTATAAAGATGATCAAAGCTAAAAACTCATGACTATAGCTGAGAGCATGCAAAAAGTTGACTATGAGTATGACAAGACTGGGTGTTTAATTAAAAAATGGAATTATGAGGCCAAAATTGGAAATAAGGTAGTACGTATGGAATTTAAACATGGAAATTATATATCCTAATCACATGAATCCCTTTCATAGAAAATAACCTTCTATAAGTAGTGAACCTGACTGCCATTTCACTTGAAACGTCAACTTACAAACTAAACTAATTACCCCATAAGATCTTTGACAAACATGAAACTAAGAATGGAAATACTGAGGATTAAAAATCATTTATAACCAATATAAATAATTAGATTATACATAATCATCCAAACAAGAGTAAAACCTATAGGGTGCATAGATTAGCAAGTAAATTCGATAGGTCAACTTCTTAAGAATGGTTCATAAAGCACAGGTTACCAATCCTCTGTAACCAAAAATAAAATGAAAGATAAATGAGTGTATAACAAAACCTCAATATTAATTTTTTTGAAACCCCCTTGTTGTCTGTACCAAGTACAAACTTGAAGATTAGTTGTGTCTAAAAGGGTGAAAAAGTAACAAAATAGTTTTAGCTCAAAATTGGCACTTACAGAGCATTTCAAATGTGGAATTGAGCTTGAGGAAGATAAATAGACATTATTTGACTTTATCCTATGTGTCACACTCCTTTTTGGGATGTACAAGTGCCAAACTCTTCCCTTTTCAAAGGAAACTACTCTTCCTTCTAAATAACCTATCACTTTTTAGTTAGTAACAATTACTAAAGACTTCTTAGGACACATGGGATGTGACATCATGTTTTGGAACCTTCACATTTCCCAATGAGGTTGTAAAACTCATTTAATGCTCTATTTTAACCTTTAAAATGACTCAAAATGATATATTGACTAATGTAACTAATGACCAAGGCTAATGTGACATGAAATGATATCAAATGACCTATGATATATGTTTTAGCATAATATTAGACCCCTAAAACATCTAAAATACAAGTTTTTACCTATAAGGTTTTTAATTTAACCTGAAAGATGAAATTTAGTCAATAATTTGGTGACTCATAAGGGTAGCATGCCTACTATGCTAACTAGACCAATACCTTTATCAGTCCATTGGGCTTAAGGAGTCATCTAAAGTTTGAGACAAATAAGAAGATCTGATACTTGACAAAAAGATTTAAACAAGATAAAATAACTAAATACCTCAACCACACAAAACAAAGGACACACACAAAGCAAATTAAACACATTAACAAGACAAACATGTGCTCAAGACACTTAGGAAAAGTAGAAACTAAACAACTATGTACAACTAACAATTAAGCATACATCCCTCCTAGGTCAAAGGGGAAGTTTGAAACCTTCCTTGATTTATGAAATGAATAATTTAGTGAGACATGTATCCCTTTTACCTTTAGAATTAATGCCTCCATCTTCTTCATGGTGTTTTCCAACTTCATTGTAATGATGTTTAATGAGAACCAATCATATCCATATAGGTTAATTATGGAAATGAACTCTTCTTGCATCCAAATAGTCTCAACCTTCTCATGTACTTAGCCCTTGATGTGTAAGTTTTAAAATATGATAGACATCTCAACCTTGCTCTCCTTCTTGGAATAATGTGCTTGATATTTAGAAGCACTAAGATTTCCTTCACCATGTTCCCACATACATAAATGTGATTTTAACTTATATGGATCTCTTGACTATATTTTAGGTATAACAAGATATACCTTGAAATCATTATCCATTTATATAGCTTATTGTACACTAGTATCATCAAATGGCTTAATGACAGTAGGTTCTTTACCAGCACAATGACCTTCATCTTTATGTTTGATTGAACACTCAAGATCATGTTTATTATACTCATAAAAAAAACTTTACCTAATTTATCAAATTCCTTGCATATGGCATTGGACTTATACCATAAATCTTCTTCTTCATGAATGTCATCTTCAAGAGTTATTTCTTCTGCCTTAGTCTCATGAGACTCTCTTAGGACTATCATTTCTTAAGGAGTGACTTGACCTTCATCCTTCATTGTGCACTCCACTTAATTCTTATGATGGTCATCTACAACTTCATGATTAGACATGGAGTTTCCTTCAAATACCTCTCTCTTCAGGTCTTGGTCATATTCCTCATGGATACACATCCCCTAAAAAATGGAGGTATTAGCTTGTGGGTTGTCCTTCTATTCACCAAGGGGGGTCTCTATGGTGATTTATTCTTCATATTAATTCATAATATATTCTTGATCAATGATGAATTGAGATTGATCTTCTTCACTTGCTTTTCTCAAGATAGGCTCTTCCTTAAGAAGGGGTGAGGTGGAAGGTTGATGGATAGGCTAATGTGAAGGAGATGGAATATGAATTGAAGATGGAGTGTGAGTGGTAGGACAAGGCTTATGAGGAGATTTAGGAAAGAGAAAAACACTAGTAAGCTCATAGGGAAGTGAATTCTTTGATTGATTAGATGAACTAGCATCTATATAAGTAGGAGCTGTATTTTGCCAATAATATGTTTGTGTATAATCCATGGAATCATCTGATTTCATATAACAAGACTCATATGAGTACTCTTGAGGATGATAAGCATCATGGTATGAATTATAGGGCTCATATTGGGATTGATAGAGAGGTATTTCTTGATATGTTTTTTGGTAACCTTCTTCATAGGTTTGTCCAACAACATGGTGTCCATATAAAGAGGGAAATGAAGGGCTATATTGATGTCCTGACTCATAGGATTGATACCCATTTTGATAAGATTTTTGAGGGGTAAAAATTTATTCATAAAATGGTTGATAAGAAGGTTCATGATAGAAAAATTGGCCATAGCTATCCATAAAGGACTATTTTAGATAATTTGAATTTAAGTCCCTAAATTAGATGGGAGACAATCTCTAAAAATTAATAGTTTTTGGGTTCTGTGCAAGTTGCACATGAAGAGTATGGTAATAACTTGGATATATTCCCCATTTATTAAATTGGAGAGAATTTAAAACTATATAATTTTGAATAATACAAGTTTATTATTGATATTTGTTTTTTAGTTGGACTATAGATAAGTCCAAATCATATAAAATAGTCCCTCATAACAACCTCATATGCCAAATTAAACAGAAAAAATAATCAAAATTTTCAAATAGATATACTTGGGCTGATTACAACCAAAATTTATCATTCATAGTTACCATTCGTGTTAGCTTGCTCTCTTTCAAAATTTGATTGAGGAAAGACACACCAATAATATTCCCACTCTCTTCGACCTTAATCACATTGGGCATGCCAAAAACTATTGTCACCTAGATTATCACCATTTTAGGAGATGTCTCATCTCTTCTCATCAAAGTAGCACAATTGAAACACCTCTAGGCTATGGGTGAGCCTAAGAATGAGGTAAATCTCTAGATAGGGTTAGCTTCCTTGATATACCACTTTGGATCACTACTAAATCTATGATTATGAGGGAAAATAGAGAGATAAAACTAAAATAAAACTATCCTAAAATAGGTGATACACCAAATTGATTGATGACTACCAACTAGTTGCATGTTACACATGAGAACAAGGGACTAACTAAACATACACTTCTTTAATTTGCATCTTCTCACATCAATATTTCATTATGAGGTTATGGATGAATTTTTAGGCTAGGAGGACTAGAAAAGAGGTCTCTAATAACACTATTTAATAGAATAACTTACTCAACCTTGAAAATTACTAGAACACTTCACATGACCTACAAGAAGAAGCTATCCAACTATAAATAGGTGAGAGAATGGGACAACATGCTAAGGAAACAAGAGTCATCACTAAGAAAGATAAATAATCCAAGTAAAAAAATTATAAATAGTCATTAAATATGAAAAAATAAGTATTATTTATTTATCCATGGTATGAAAATGATCAGGGCTTCACCATACTCAAGTGGAACATGAATTACAAATACCAAAATGGCTAGTTCTTATAAAACTTGAGAGAGAAAGGATAATAAAGAAGTAAAAAGGTCATAAGGAAAATTTTAAAGTTAATAAAAGGAGTTAAATATGAATTATAATAAAATTTTAAATAAACCATGAAAAGATAGGAAGCACAAGTGTCACCCCAAGTCATGAAACTCTTGAAAAGTGGTGTAGAAGTTCTCATTCTAGCTCAAAAAATTGCCTTCATGATTTATCCCTAATTGAACGTCCCAAAAGAAATTAGGATAGGTTTTATGATTTTAATTAAGGCTAAATTTTAAAAAAAATCCTCTTGATTCATTGGTTTTAATCTTGGTAATTTGGAATCATCTAGAAATGAGTTATCACTACCTGCAGTCTAAGAAAACTCCTCTTTCAGTCACCCCTCACACTTGGATTTAAAAATAGATTTATTTTTACATTAAAATTATTAAAATTTAGTGCATGAAATGTTTCAATACCATCCATGGACTTATAATCATCAATCACACCTTAAAATCACTTCCAGATGGAGTTTTCACACTTCTCACTACCATGCTCACTATGCCAATTTTTACTGGCTGAAATGAAGTTGCTTGTTGAGGAAATTAGGAGTTATTATAAATAATTAAATTCAAATTATTAGTTATATTAAAACTTATGTTTATTCTAAAGTTTATTTCATCTCTTGAAACCTCTTAAAACCTACATAATGCACAAAATAGTCAAGAAAAGCATTTTTTATACTCCATCCATTCAATTCCATACAACTCATCCTAATGAAATGGATATTGAATGATTCCTATACAACATATAATAATAATTATATTATAACTATGCCATTTGGGTGCATTATCTCCTTTATCTTCTCAAACTGGTCACTAGCAAGGGTTTTGCAAGGGTTTAGGTCTATTTACCCTCGTAATATTTGTTCTTAAATATGGGATGTTGAAGTTAAAAATATCACTATGGCAGATTTTATGACCCCTTTTAATCCCTATAAAATTACTTGACCTCCATGCAAAGACTCATGAAATATGTGAGCATTCAAATATGCCCTATCAAGCTCTTTTCTCCATTTACACAAGATTGAGTTGTCCTAAAGTCCAAAAATGACCTTTCCATGGCCTCACATGCGTTAAAATAGATCATAAATATCCAAATTCATCATATAAACATGTCATAACTAGTTATAGATCTTACCCAAAGCAGGAAAGGAAGTTGACCCCTTATTTGGTTTCTAGGCCTAAACCTTGCCTACTAGGCCTGACTACAACTCTTATGGGTTTGGACCACCTATTGAGTTTCAAATTTTATTGATTAGTATAAAATATTTTCCTATATGTTTTTAAAAATTTAAAACCTCCTTGAAATGTCTCAAAAGGTCCTGGTTTATTCTTTTGTCACTATTTCTCAAACCTACCATTTTAGTCATAAGGGGAAGTACCTTCTATCTGAGACAAAATAGAGGGTAATTCCCATATTTTCTAAAAAAAATTAAATATTTGAGAGTTTTTTCCAATTATTTATACCATATTAACCAAATTTTATCCTTTTATCAATTCATTTGACCCCCAAACTCCTTAGATCTCCAAGGCAGATTATTTGAAGGCAGAATGTGTAGGGTGTAAGATGTAGACTGTGTCTTACTTGATTGAGGGTCCTTCTTAATATATTTTCATGATATCAGTGTATAATGAGGGATAAATTTATATTTCCCAAATTAATAACATTATTTTTGACCCATGTTAAACTCTTCAAGTCATACCCTTGAGTTGACTGCTTAAGGAGTACACTATGTACAGGGTTCTCAATATGTACTATGTGATGCATCATAAAAGCATTTTATCTATGTGTTTCCATATAATTATGGTATTAAAAATACATAATTTGTATTTTTAATACCATAATTATATGGAAGCACATAGATAATATCCTTAGATACTTTTAGGATCATTTTACACTTTTTTTGATCCATTTTACTCATCTTTGTGCTATACCAACACTCATACTTCACTTCCCAACCCACTATTACATGTAGTCAATAGTGGTTGACCTCCTTAAAGCAAAAGGCTTGTAAATTAGCATTATCTTTTGAAATTTATGCCACATGTTATTTGGGAGTCCTCTGATCAAATTTTTATAATCCTTTATAGACCATTTTATGTGTTTTCATACTTAAGCTTCTATCTTATACTGTATGCTCCTACAGTAAGCTATAAGTGTGCATTCTCAAATGGTGGAACACTTGTAGGTGTGTATGAGGACCAAAATGCCACCTATTATCTCCTCTTGATGATATTGTAGATTATTATATGGTGTCATAGTCAAGTTTTCATCTTTGGGTGAAATAAGGTCTCTTTTAGGATCAAACCTATAGATAATACTGCCTAAATTTAGTGATTTAAGGTGCATCTTTGGGCTCCTCTAGCAGGAAAAATAAATGATAAAATAAACTAATGTATTTTAAAAGTTATGATCCTATGATATGAAAATAAGTAAAAGTAATTTATAAGCTTCAAAAATCTTGACAACACCTTTATAAGATATCCACAAAATGGCTTGAACCTCTATTTTCCTATTTTAGGGAAAAGGCCCTTGAACTCAGTCCTTGACTCCTTGAACATGGTTTCCAACTCTAAATTTTACACTTAAGGATTAAATAATATTTTCATACTATCAATACATCCCAAATACTTTATGGAAGCTTTGAATCATACTAAATCTTCCAGCATCAACCTTCTTGGCCTTCTGCTACTGCCACTTATAGGTGGATATTTTAATGTATAGGAAATAGTGTGAATATGAATAATGTGAATTGCATTTGAAATTTCATGGGATTTAGGTATATAAAAAATATTAAAAATATAATTTATCCATTATTTAGGTCCTTGTTCAGCTCAGGTACTCCTTTTCAACATGGGATCTTCCATGGGAGCACTTGTAGGTGTATTTAGAGTTGTATATAGGCAACAAACATGAAACAATCAATCTAATTAAAGGATATGATTTGATAACTAGATAATAACAATTCATGGTGTTCAAATGAAACATAAAGATGTTTAAAATCTTAAAACAAGCTCTCACACTCCATTTCAATGTTGGATTCTTCTCTAGATGCTGACACAGAAGTACATTCATGGCTACCTAACTGTTTATATTACTTATGACTAAAATCACAAAACTTTTGTTATATTTTGGGTGGATAACCTAGATTTTCATACAAAAATAAAATTACAAACACCTTTTATATCCTTCATTTCTATTTTATAAACATGATCAAAGCTAAAAACTCATGACTGTAACTGAGAGCAAGCAGAAAGTTGAATGTGAGTATGACAAGATTGGGTGTTTAATAAAAAAAGGAATATTGAGGCCAAAATTTTAAATGAGGTAGTACCTATTGAATTTAAACATGGAAAACACCATATCCTACTCATATGAGTCCCTTTTATAGAAACCATCCTTTTACAAGTGTTGAACTTGACTACCATTCCACATGGAACATCAATTTGAAAACTAAACTAATTAGCACATAAGATATTTAACAAACATGAAACTAAAAATAAAAATAATGAGAATAGGGGTTAAACATCATTTATAAAAAATATTATCAATTGGATTATATGAAATCATCCAAACAAGAGAAAAACTTGTAGGATACATAGATTAGCAAATATATTGGATAGGTCAACTTCTTAGGAATGGTTCATATAGCACAAGTAATCATTAATATACAACCAAACATCAAATGGAATCTTAATGAGTTTATAAGACACCACCAAGATCAATTTATTTGAAACCCCCTCACTGGCCATACCAAGTACAAACCTAAAGACTAGTTTTGTGTGTTTAGAAGGGTGAAAAAGGAGTAGAATGGTTTTAGCTAAAAATTAGCACTTATAGAGCACTTAAAACATGGAATTGAGCTTGAAGAAGATGAATATATATTTTTTGATGTTATCCCACATGTCACACTCCCTTATGGGTCGTACAAGTGCCAAACTCTTCTGTTTTTAAAATAAACTACTCTTTCTTTTGAATAACCTATCACTTTTCAATTAGTAACAATTACTAAAGACTTCTTAGGACACATGGGATGTGACATCAACTTTTAGAACTTTAATATTTCCCAAGGAGGTCATACAGCTCATTTAATGCTCTATTTTAACCTTCAAAATGACTCAAAATGATATATTGACTAATATGACTAATGACCAAGGATAATATGACATAAAATGACCTATGATATACCTTTTGACATAGTATTAGACCCTCAAAAGACCTAAAATCCATGTTTTTACCTATAGGGTCCCAATTTGACCTACAAGGTCAAATTTGGTCACTAACTTCTTCATATCAATTTAACATAATAACATTACTTTGATGGCTTTTTGAAGGCATTATTGTAAAATAAAATTAAATGAAAAATCTCATTTTAATAGGTTAAGGGCACTTTATTGTGTTGTGGAGCCTATTTTAAAATTACACTGTATTTCAAATACTGTACATTTAAAATGTACTATACACTCTTTATGTATTCTCGTCGGGGTTCCATAATGGGGAACCATTTTTTGTGTTGAATTTTCCCATGGTTTTGGTACCCTTTATTTTGTAAAATTGTTATGTTGATGTATTATGTATATATGGATATTAATTAGGTAATACATCATGAGAATAAGGGTTTGATAAGGAAGAATAGAGTGTGTGAATTTAGGTGGATTTGTTGAGAACAACTCCGAACAATATTTGTGTATTGTAATTTTGAAAAGACTAATTTGAGAGTGGATTGTACTCTTGTGGCCTGTAATAAAATATGAGAAAGTGTTTCTTAGTGGATGTATCCCACATTGTGTGAACTATGTTAAATTTGGTTTTCTTCTTATGCATTTTATTTCTATTCTTTATGCATCTCTATTTATATCTATTATTATTGTGAATCTATGAAATTGTTCCACATCAATTTCTAACTTATTCCTAACACACTTGTATTTATAGATCTTAAAATTAACTATAAACCTAGGGTGGTTAGGTTTAGTTTTAATCTTGGTTGAGTCTAAAGTAACCTTGGTTAAGTTTACATTAACCCTGTGTTCAGTCAAAGTAATTAAAAAGGCTTGACAACTCATTGAAGATATTTATTTCCATTACTTTTAGAGGTATAATAACTGAGAGGGGGAGGAGGTGAATTATTGAATAAATATATTTCAAAATTTCAATCTAAATACTTTAAACCCTTATTCATACACCATATGAGATCAAGAAGCAAATAACCCACTCATAAAAATGAACATGAAAGATAAGAAAGATAATGTAAGATCTATGTGGGAGAAAACCCACTCTCAACCCTAAAAACACATGAAATACTTATCCTATAATATTATTACTAACAAGAGACTTTATTAAAGCAACCACTTCACAAGGAGAACCAACCCCTAAAGATGATAAACACCAAGTTATTTAAGATGTTGATCACCAACAAAATGTATATGAAATGGAAAACTCTATAAATCTGATTACTTATAAATCTAATGGAGAAACCCTACAAAACAACCTCCTTCAATCCTCTTCACTCATTCAAACATTCACACATAAGCAAGGAATGTAAAACCACCTTTTTGATCAATCTACACACCTTCGCTTGTTCTCATGCATCAAACCTATAAATTTAACATTAGAATTTTGACCATAAGGTCATACATGCAATCCACATTATGATATGCCTCTCAGGACATCCACATGGCTCTCACAACATTCACAAATATTTTTCTCGTCTACTCACTTTCTCTACATTTCAATTAGTCCAATTAGACCTTATACTTATACCACTTATTTCTTTTTAACCCATCTTGGTTAGCCAAGATACTTTAAATAATTATTATACCTTTGAAATAGATCTTACTACACATTACATAGGTGAAACACTCCACTCTATAAGTCGGCCATAGTCCTTAAGACTCAAATGCTCCATTAGGTCTTAATGAGACACAAAACATTTTTAGACACCTAAATTTTTCCATCAATGGCTTCTTATCTAACTTTAGACCAATTCTTTCCAATCATTGAAGACCTATCTCAAGAATCTCCATAAGTCTCAAATTTTGCTTCATAACCATGCAATTAAATCATCTTGGCCCTTAAATTAATTAATTTTGGTAAATGCACATTGAATTAAATCAAATCTTGCAATAAATGACCAAATGCCTAAATGGGATTAGTTAAAGTTCAAATCTTGATCAAAGCCTAATTAAATTCATCCTTGAGAAAATGAGCTAATAAATCAATTATCAAAAGAGAAAATTCAAATATCAAGAGCATCTTAGAACAAACTAGAAGTTACTCATTACCTTTGTGAGTTGTCTCAAATGGAAAATATCTAAAGAATATCCTAGGAATATGCCAAACTCAACCAAGGTTAATAAACTCAACCAAGGTTCTAATTTATCCCATTTCAAGTGATTTTAAAGCCTATAAAAGCAATCTTAGAGATTATAATTTAGAGATCTTGGACATAATATTGTTATTATGCAATAATGTGGTCATGAATGTAAACATAATGTTATAATGCCAAAATTCATCCAAGCCAATCCAAATCAAGACACATCAAGCCAAATCCAAGCATTGAACAATGTGCCAAGAGGAGATGAAGGTAGTCACACTTGATTTCCATATACTTCATGAGTACAATCTGAGAAATTCAATCAAACAAACCTATTATAGCATTTAGGGAAGGTATGAAAGGTATGTTTCTTGCATTTTTGTTGAGCTTTGTCATTTGTTGTTTGTTCACTATGCTCCCCTCTTTGATCTAGGAAAAGTAGTGTTTGTTTGTTAGTGTGTTGGTTTTCATTTTGAATCATTTAAAATTTGATTTCAGTTTTAAACTAACATATGCTATAACCATCCTTCTTGTATTCTTTGATAAAAAAATGGCACACCCAGTGGGACACGATTGCACACCCCACATATTTGAATAAAAATGGATGTTAAAATAGCTCTAATTTTTAATCAATTTTTTTTTTTTAATAATTTTTTTCTAAGTTTTTATTAATAGTTTAATATTAATTATCTCAAAATTTCATTTAAATCTGATTTATACGTTAGAAGTTATGACTCTTTTAGTGACTATCACTTTTTGTTTTCTATTTTTCGGGTAAAAATGGATAGTATAGAAATAATAGATTTTATTTTTGTTTGATTTTTTGATCTAAGTTTTTTTATGGAAGTTTTCCTTGTAGGTATTAACAAATTTTATAAATTTTGTGACAAACTAATTTATATTTTAAAATTTATGGTTAAAATACTAACTATAGGTTTTTATGTTTTCTATTTTCAATTTTATTTATTTTAACTTTCTAACTTGTTGTTTGCATGTATCATATGTTTATTTATTTTTTTGATATTTTTTGAGATTTTTGATAACATTTTCCTAAAATAATGTGTTTATCTTTTGTGGTTTTTTCTTTGGGTCAACAGGGCATTGTCAACGGTCTTTATTGACTGACAACAATTCTACTTAAATCTAAAACCTGAGAGCTCAAAACAAAATCTCATTTACTAATACTTGAAAGTGCTTCTAAGTAGGGGGTTAATCTCTTGTTTTTGTAAGGGTCAAATAAATATTTGAACACAAAATTGTTTGATTTCAATAAAAATCACTTCAATTTGGGTTTAAAATGAATTAGTCAGATCTTTCACACTTTATTTTGGGCTTAAAACAACATAGTCAAATCTCACACATTTAGATGTTTGGGGTTAAAAATGAAAATAGATATATTTTTTATCAAGTTGTGTTTATGCAAATACTTTTAGTTTAGCTATGAAAATAATCCAAACATTTCAATTGGTGTCTAAATAATGAACCTAATCAAATGCTAACATGTCATCAAACTTGTTTACATCTTCTATTTGAGGTCTAAAAAGAACTTAGTTTGCTTTTATGCCATGGATGTTTATCAAGATTTTTCAAGTTTAATCAAATCCAAAGGGTCCAAACTTCATAACACGTTTATTTTTGTGTCTTAAAATTAACATTAACATCATGTAGTTTTGTTTCTTTTTGTAACCATTTGTTTAGCATGCCTTGTTTGTTGATTATTTGTTTTCACAAGAAGAGAGGTGCATGTATGCTCTTACTCCATCCCATTTAGGGAACTCAGGTGATCAAAAACACCTTCTCATTGCATTTTAGTGCCATGTATAAGGAATATAAAGATTTTCATTTAAAACCCTCCCTAAAAACTCACATAGTATTAGGTGATCTTGAGGTGACCATATAGTCTTTCTATTTTAGTCATTTATTTCCATGCATCTTAGCTTGTGAGGGGGATGCCATTACCTACCACAAGTTCTTTAGGGAGGCTTTGTCCCAAGATTTCATCACCTAGAAGCATCTTCAACCCCTTTCAATGGGGGGGGTATATAAATTTGGATCACCTCACTAGGATCAATGGTTTGAGTGGTTAAACCATCTCCTAACACTAGGGCTAAGCCTAGGATGTTTGAGTATATTAGGCATCTCACTACAATGAGTGAGTGATAGATGTAGTGGTTGTAAAAATGGAAATACCTTTTTATAATGATCCAAATATTGTGGACCGAAATTAAGTGAGATTATTTTAGCACATTAGATGTGAAATTCCTATGCAATTGATCCATCTAGAATGTTTAGAAAATAATTAGTTTAGTCAACCCCACATTGCCATACCCATGATAAGATTTGGAAAATTATACTTAGTGTATTTTGGTCATTTTTTCTTGGTATGGTTTAAGACTAAAAATTGTTTTTTTGTAACCACATCAAAAACTAGTTTGTCTATGTGTCACTCCTTGATCGAAAAAGTATTATACTAGCCATTTTACACCACACTTATACCTTGAAATTTTTTCTAAACATGTTTTTGTGTGTGTTAATTGTTTAAGATGGGCACCATTATGATACCCATATCATTATCAAGTTTGAGCCTTTGAGTCTTTGAAACATAAAATTTATCACATCATTAAATCATGTTTACACTATCAGGCTATTTTTTTTTCAAGACTTGTTTACCATTATTCAAAACTAGTCACACATCAGCCATTTGGACCTTTTTCATACACTGTCATGCTATCCAATCTTGTCTAACTTATTTAGTCTAATCATAGTTTTCAACCATTGAATTTTCCATTAAATTTTCTAAGTTCAAATTCAAACATTGATTGATTTCTATTTAGGCCTCACTTCATAGGGTTTGATACATAGATCTTTCTCTTTTAGATTGTGTAACTTAGGTTAATTGATTGCCCAAATTTGATTACTATCACTTGTTTATTTGTTTAGCCTATCCTCATCATTGTTTTTTCTTTTATTTTGGATACCATAGTCTTTTCTCTAGGTGCCTTTTTTCTTTTACCTTATACCAACTGATCATGTTTATGTTTGATTTCATGTGTCAAGTTTCTATCAAAGTTATTCCAAACTTGTTAGATTAAATCAGATCATATCAAATTTTGTTTCAATTCTAGCTTTTGATGCCATGTTTAGTTAAAAGTCCTAGCATATAATGTTTGTTTAACCCTAGATTTTAACTCCATGTTTGGACAAAATCCCTAGCAACTCAACTTTTTTCCTTTCTTAGTTTAGACCTTGTTTGGAACACTTTGGCATAGACTTTCAATTGCTGACTTTTATTAATTGCTTGACCTTTTGTGTATATGACATTTGAAATTAGATTATTTTATGCCAAGTTATAACATAAACTATTTTGGATATGCAACTCCATTTTTAGACGATGTTGGAGATACAACTCCACTTTCAACCAAGCTAGACCAAGTTTGAACCTTTCTTCCTTTAGACATTGATTTTCAGAGTTTCTAAAACTCTAAGCCTTTTTGTCTTTGGAAATTTCATCATTTATGTGGATATGTCTAGCTAAAATTATGGTGGATTCATGTATAATCCAAGTTATGATAGAATGGATGGATAAATTGACTATAAACAAATGCTTGCTTACAATCCAACTCAAGTCCTTGATTGGTATGAAGAGGCTTTTGAGGAGGACTTTGTTGAAGACCCAACTATAGAAAATATTATTTGGGATATAGATCCATACCCTCTTTATAATAATCAGTACATAAAACATAGTCAAGAACTAGCTTATGACCGAACTTGAGACTTTGATTAGGATTATATGGTTTCTAAGGAAGACTTGGATGCTTTGGCTTAGGTGAGAAATCACCCTCCGTGATGCCCTTTTTTTCTCCAATCATTGATTACCCCTAACCCTCCTTTAGATTATAAAAGCTACCAAGCTCCACAACATCCAAGGAATACCATTAGCATTCCATAACCTCATCCTTTGGCTCATGTGAGAAATCCAAATCCATAATGCACTTTCATCATCCCAAGACCTAGTCCTTTGGCTTGTGTAAGAAATCAAGCTCCACATTACCTTATTATTACTATTTCAAAACTTCATCCTTTATCTTATATAATCAATATAGATCTATAATTCCTTACCATTACCAAACTACCAATTAGTGTTGAGCTATTGTCATATGTTCCCCACTTTAGAAATCCTTAGCCAATCCAATCATAGCCTCAGTCAATCATTTAGCTACAACCCCAACAAATCTAACTAAAACCTCAACCAATCCAATCCAAACCTTAAAAAATCATTCAATGACAACCATAACTAGTCCAATCAATACTTCAACTGATCCAATAATTTGAGGACTAAGCTATGTTCAAGACTATTATGTTACAACCAATCATAAACCAAGGCCAAATCATTCAACCAATTAAAGATGTTTTTGTTGAACCAATAATTTGTGATAATTAAACCTATGATGAATCACCTTTTATCCATATGTCTATTTTTTGAGAGCCTCCTATTGATAATCTAGTCTCTAAGGATTTTTATCTTGACCTATGTCCTATTGTTCTTGAGTCTCACATTGACATGCGAGTCCTAGTAGAGCCCGTTATGCCATCACAAGTTGTTACTTATCCACTACCAAACATTCAATATGACATCAATGTAACAAAGTATCCATTAGATGAAGAATTAGATTAGAGTCAAGTTCTATTATTAAACTAAGATTCAATTTAGCATCAAAATCATAATCAACATTAGTCTCAACATCAGATCCAAAGTCCATTGGGTTAGAATTAGATTTAGAAAAGTATACATTTGTGAGTATTACAATATTGGTTACATGTTCCTTGTAAACCAATTTGAATAAATTTGTGATCCTTCCATGGTTTATGAGGATGATTACTTTAGCATTTACATAAGTTATCCTAGTATCTTCTATGAAGATTATGTAACCTCTTCCCATTCCATTACCATTCCACATACCATTACCACCAACCATCATAGCCATGTCATTGACATTCCATCTCCCACAAGTGTCAATTGGGAACAATATAATCATACATTTTTTAACTACATTCATGGTGATATATTATATGAATAAAATCAAGGATTCCAAGACCAAAATCATGTAGAAGAAGAACACTCTCTTAGTGAAACCTTTTTGGAGGTGCTAGGGGACAATCAAAGTCAAAACTCAACATCTTCTAGAGAATTTTTTTTGGAGGCACTAGGGATAATCAAAGTCAAAATTAAACATTACTTAGTGAAACTTTCTCAAATACATTATGGAAAAATCAAGACAAATTCATTGGTGAAAACCTCTTTGAGGCACCAATAGCTTAGAACAAAAGTTCTTTACTGTTTGATGAAGATAGAATTAAAGAAAAAATCAAAATAGCTTCCAATCTACATCTTACTCAGATGGAAGCTAATTTTAAGCCTAAACAATAGAGGAATTTAGTGGTCTTAATGAGGGAATATTCAGAATTATTTGGCCCCACCACATCTAAAAATATGTCAAATATAGATTCAACAACATTGTGTGTGCCTAGAAATATTGATCTTCATTTATTTCCCAACCACTACACATTCCATTATCATCCACCATTACATTTCCAAATAAAACCTATCATCCCACATTTATCCCTATTTACCATCCATGGTCTCACTTTCCTTTATAGAGGCTATAAATATACCTTATCTTGAAGTTTGAAGGAAATAACATCAACAACTAAGGAAGATCACAACGTCGTTTGCATCTAAATCTATAGCCATTTCTTGATAGAGAAACAATTCAGATGAGGTGTGGCCTAGAAATTTACATGATTGACTATTATATTTGTATCTTTTATTGATCACAATGTGCATTTTCACTTCAATAGGAACAACATAATCATTTATCATACCTAGGGTAGAACCAAACATGTACCATATCATATCATGTTATCAATCCTTTTTCTATTGTTACATATCCTAACCATTTGCCTTATCACTTGGGGGAAACCCTCTTACCATTTTATATAATCTATCAAACCAATAATTATACTAATCAATAATTATTCTATCATATCATGTTCTACCATATCATTCCTATCTATAACAAAGCCTATTTTTAGTCATCCTATCCAATCTTATTTTGATCTTGGTTTGGTTCTTCTCACACTTTTTATGAGGGGATTCTAATCAAGTTTAAATAATCAATCAAATTTATGTTTATAATGATAATATAAATAATTAGTGTGATAGTTGATTAGGAAATATATCTTTTATTTTTAATCCTATATCAAGTTTATTTATGTGAGCCTGATTATATCACATGCTATGGTAAATCAGTGTTCACCAGTCTTGATACTAATTATAACCACCTATGGGAAAATTAGTTTCATTGATCTAATCCATTGTATCCTAGTTATAACTGCTTAAGGGAAAACTAAGGGCAACATTTTTTTATCATGCATTGTTGCATCACCTTGCCTTTGTTGTTTTCATTTGACTGGCCATTTGTCAGATTTGAGAACTTATTAGGACCTAGTTGGTTTTTCCCCACCTTTTGTGTGGATATAATTACTATGACTTGAGGTCATTTTGGGACTATGTAGGCTGTGATTAATTCATGCTGAGGTCATCTTATTCCCCATTTCCATATGCTCTCATTATTTTATGATCAACCTAAGCTAATGCTCTCACTATTTTTTGAGTAGGTATCTTGTAATTCTTTAATGAGTTAAGATACCTTAAAATTCCAAAAAAAATTCAAATATTTTAAAAATTCAAAAACATTTGTCATGTCTAAGCCTAGTTAGTTATCCTTAATTCACCCTACTAGGGCATGGTCATTGTTAGGATGCTTTCTTTTGATTTTATTTTCAATATTTTTGTTTGTTTATTTCTCATTGTTTGTTTATTTGAGTGATTTTTTTTATTTGTCTGCTTGCCTATTTATTTGCCTTTAGTATTATTTCCTTGAATTAGTCTATATGCATTCATTGGGTGATTATTTGAGCATTTTATTCTTGAGGCCATTCATATTCATACATCAACATAGTCATCATGGTTTTTATCATTGGTGTATTGTTTTCAATTATTTATTGGATCAGGAGTCAGTATTTATGCACATTTTGGCCAAGTCTTTGTGGTGTTATATCATGAAGCCTACCATCATGTGCTACAACAAAAATAAACTATAAGATGTCTACAATGAATGGAGCATAAAAAATTTCTCCTTGGCACCTTGGAAAATCCTTCCACACCCATCTTGGTGAATAAAACATTGACCATTATTGTTATATCAATGCTAATTAGGATGAGCATCTCTACATTGGTAGGTAAAACTAAATCATTCTCATTGATCAACCTTTATTTTTCTATTTATCTCATTCATCACTTTATTCATTCTCATATGCCTAGTTTTTTATGGCTTCTTTAGTCATTAGACCATCACATGTACATTTTCACCCACTCATCTTTAATCTATATTATAGGTTATATCTTTGAGTTATGCTTGCTAATCTACCCTACTAAGGAACAAACTTATCAAACATCATCTTTATCAAATAATCCAAGCCATCTTAATGATTATAATCACATATGTAAAAATCATAATTTTAAATTTTATTCTTGATTATAACTTCCTTTATGCAAATCAATACCTTTTAAATCAATGTATGCAAGCATTTTCTCATTTGGATTAATCTCAACCATGTGTTAATTCCACCTTTCTTATTTATTCTTTTTGAGGGACTATCCATCCACATATGTGATGGTCGCTCCCTTAAGGGGGAATAATTTTAGGATTCCAAAACACTATTAGGATCTTTTTCTTCAATTATCATCTTATTTTTGGCATACAAGCCTTTTTTCATTGTTTGAGAAGATATTCTTGTGCCTATGATTTTTCAACATCTTCCTAAATAAGAGCAAACTATAGACACCTAAATTTGGCCACCAATGGATTCTTATCTGACTTTAGACCAATTCTTTCTAGTCATTGAATACATAGCCCAAAATTTCCATAAGTATCAAATTTGACTTCATAAACATGCAATTAAATAAACTTGGCCCATAAATTAATTAACTTGGGTAAATGCACATTGATTAAATAAAATCTTGCAACAAATGACCAAATACCTAAATGAAATTAATTAAAGTACAAATCTTGATCAAAGCCTAATTAAATTCATCCTTGAGAAAATAAGCTAATAAATCAATTATAAAAAAGGAAAATTCAAATATCAAGAGCATATTAGAACATCCTAGAATCTACTCTTTACCTCTGTGAGTTGTCTCAAATGGAAAATATCTAAAGAATATCCTAAGAATATGCCAAACTCAACCAAGGTTAATAAACATAACCAAAGTTCTAATTTAACCCATTTCAAGTGATTTTGAATCCTATAAAAGCAATCCTAGAGCTCTTAATTTAGAGATATTAGATATAGTAGTGTTATTATGTAGGAATTTGGTCATGAATACAACATAATGTTATAATGCCAAAATTCTTCCAAGCCAATCCAAATCAAGACACATCAAGCCAAAGCCAAGAATTGAAAAAGGTTACAAGAGGATATTAAGGTAGCCACACTTCATTACCATAGAATTCATGAGAATAATCCGAGCAAGCCAATTGAACAAACCTCTTGGAGCATTCAAGGAAGGTAAGAAAGTTATGTTTCTTGCATTTTTGTTGAGCTTTGTCATTTTTTATTTTTTCACTATGTTCCCCTATTTGATCTAATAAATGTAGTGTTTGTTTTTTAGTGTCCTAGTTTTCATTTTGAGTGATTTAAAATTTGATTTCAGTTTTAAACTAACATATACTCTGACCACCCTTCTTGGATTCCTTGATCACAATAATTAGGCCTTCACATCCACACATTACTCTTGTAACCTCTTGGACAACCTTAAAATTTTACTAATGCTTCAAAAACATCAAACCTACCTAAAATATACATTTTATCACTCTCATATGGTTCCATGACACTTGTAACACCAACTCAATACTTGAACCTACCAATTAGTTCTTATTATTCTTCAGGTCCTCAAACATAGAGAACATAGTCTCAAACTTCTAAAGAAAACACTCAAATATTTCACATAATTATATGATTAGATCACATGGGTGAAACCTTAAAGATATATTAAAAATATATATGTTAGTTATACACTTTAACACAATATCTAATCACTAAAAAAAACTCTCTCAAAATGACCACTCAGGCTAGACACACATAGTCCAAATATAATTATACTATTTTGAATCTCCATATCTATTCAGGGGAATATAATGACATAAAATAATTTATCATAATAATTATAAATTATATAACATTTACATACTAATTTTTTTCTTCAATTATTCTTAGAACATCTTTAACTTACTTCTATAAGATGATTACTCAAACTGCCAGTGCATACAACAAACATAGTCAACTTTTAAGCCTTTGTTAATACTAAATATTTATTTTTCAAACCTTAAAAATACATATATATTATATTAATGGATTATAAATCACTATAAAATATTTATTTAATCTTTAAACATCTAATATTATCATGAATTCTTCAAATACCCTTCTCAGGTTACTTGTAGAACATGGTCAAACACATAGTCAATGTTGGAGCTCAATATCTGTAAATTTAAATACATGTAAATCTTATTATAAAATTTTATGTATGTTCCTTGAAGTCATTTAAAATTTTTCATTTTACATCACCTTCAAATTCATCCTAAATAAAAATATATTATCAAATTACTATAGACTAGTTTTTCTCTTTGTTAATTCAAATACCAACTGTCACTGGTAAATGTAAATATTATAGACACGTGTCTTCATCTCATGCTCCATAAAAGATATATAAAATATTATAAATAAATATACTTAGGATTATACTATTATTTATCTTTCATATCTCACCATTGATCTTATATCCTTGCTTTTGAGATTAAACCACTTGGCAGGCCTGCATGCCCTCTACATACCCTATAGTTAGTCTCCAATAAAAATCTACCCCTTGGCAACCCTGCATGGATTTTGAAAATGATTTTGACATATTGAATTCATGTGAACCATTTATTTATATATGTGTTATCATATTATCACCATTTTATATTTGTCTTTTATATTTGATGCTCACCATTAGATCTTATCTTGCAAATTTGGCTAAGTATAGAAACTTAGTGAACTTTGTCTAAGAGGCTAAATTTTCACTATTATAACTTTTTTATGCTAAATGTATATACCTAAAATTTTAACCACATGACCATATATCATTGAGGAATCCATTCATGTGTCAAACTTATCCTAAAAACCTTCACACATGTTAAATATGACATCTTCAAATTGCTTACTCAGCCTTGTCTACCAAAATGACTACTTGAACCTAGATACTCATATGACTACTTTAATGAATTAATTTTACTTACATAAGCACTATAATCACTCATAAAACCCCATAGGTTCTATGAAACATGTTCTTACCATCAATATTATTCGTTAATTATCTCACTAAGTTAAACACTAAAGGACCATGCAGGAATATTGAAGCTCATTGAAGCACACTTTGTCATTGTCATTATAGCACACATGACACCTAATCAACATCCTTTGTCACCTTAGAGACATAATTTAAAAACATCCAAAAATATCTGCCTTTTTCATTGATGTTAAACACTAATACAAAGCTTATGATCAAACTCTGTCTCTCTTTTCAAGTACTTTCTCCCCCTTTGACATGATGACAAAGTGGGCTCATATTTTGATCTTGAATACCTAAAAATACTTCAAGAACCAAAAATATTAAATTACCACCTCTAAGAGATGATAAAAACTAACCCTAACATTTTTCATACCTCTTCTTACCTTGATTTTATCAAACATGCTTCATGACTACACTCTTATTCAATCATACATAGCTTCTATAAAGAAAAAACACACATGATCATCAGAAAATACATGATCTTACATTGAAAACATTAATAGGGACTCCCCCTAAGTCACCTAATCTTAGGCACCCTTTTTAGCATCTTCAAACCATTTCCAACAATAATGAATCAACATAATTACCTTCATACCTTCTCTCTCAAATTCTATTACACAATCCTTTGATCCTAAGACCTGAGCATTTACAAATCTCCCCCTTTGTTTATACATGAGGATTCAATATATTTTCAAAAACACATGACTTGGTTTGATCAAGTCATCATACAAATATTCTTGAGTTCACATTTTTAGTAGACTTCTTCATTTATCCACCATGACTAAGGTATATCACATATGCTCCCCCTCATATCATGCACATTTATCCAAGCCTTTAAAACTACCTTAGTTATCCCCACTAACTCCATGCTCCACCTAGATCATTATATCTTCAAAAAAGACTTCTCAATGAACTAGATTTGTCAAAAACTATTCAACACTATCCACACTTATTCAAAATCCTTATAAAACCATAAATATATCTTATATCTTCATTAGATCAACTTTAAATAACCAAAGTAGACATTAATAACTCTCATATGGATCTCAAAATAATTTTCCTTTATCCTCTACAAGCCATCATGGTAAATAACCTTTTTAAAGCATTCTTATTGAACTATCTCATCTTTATAACATTATGAACTCCATGATATACACCTAGAGACCTTCATTCCTTTCCTAAAAACCTTGCATAAAAATCTTAATTATTCACCATTTGAACAACTAGATCATCCTTCATATCACTAAACTTCTTCATGTCCTTTCATAGTAAGCCAACACATCTTCTCATGATCTTTCTTATCTTAAAACATCAATTACAAACTCAACTAGCATCCAATATGATTCCTTTTGTTAACAAGTGTCTCTTTTAAGCCTAGAGAGAGACACCCTAACCCATAATGCCCTAGAACAATGTGAAACTAGGAATTACCCTCAACTCTGCATATTCTCTCTCCTTGGATAACTTGAATTTATGATTCTTTTTCTTCTTTTGAATCACTAATAAATTGTTTATATTATTTATAACTTTACTTTTATTCTAGGATGGTATTGACAATACATGGAGAAAATAAATATTCTTAGTATACCTTTTCACTTGAAGTATCAGTCTCACATTTCAAAGCATTAACACTTGACATTGTCAACTAATATTCTTTATAGGAAACTTGCTCAACAACATCAATTTGTTTACTTAAGTTTATAGATACCTTAGGAAAAATTTTAACTACCTTGGTCTCTTTAGTTAGCTTTATCTCTTTATTCTTATCATGAGAATATAATGAATACCCTTGACATTCTTGAACCTATGTAACATCTTCTACCATGGAAAATAGTCCAATTGGACATGCAAAGTGATCATGTCACATACTTTCCACTTTTGGTTTCCATATTTTAACTTTCCTTCTTCATTTCACTCTAGGATTTTGATTTAACTTATTTTGACTTGATGGATTTTTCATGCAAAACCTGGCAATGTGACTAATCTTCTCACAATTGTAGTAAATCATTCTTATTGAAGTGAACTCATCTTGCTTTACCTACTTTGGAAAAAATATTGAAATGTGTCTTATGTCATAACAATTGAAGTACTCAACTTTGCTCATGTTATTTTATTGATGATTCCATTCGTTCTTAATAGTTTTTCTACACTCTCTATCCCTATTGCCAAATTGATTACAAGTATAACATTAACCATTAAAAATTACATATCTCATGGCATTTAGTTATCTAAGCTAATTTATCCTCATTCTACCAACACCTTCATTCCTTGATTGATGATTGATCTTCAAGGTCTGACTACCCTTGTTCACATTAGTCTTTATATTGTCTTGAGTTACTTTCTTTTGTTCTTCTTTGTAACCAAGTCCAGCTCTATCACTAGAATGATTTTAACTATGCAGAATGTTGTCTAGATCACTTGAGCTCTTTTCAAACATCACATATGACTTTATCTTACTAGATATATTTTATAACTTAGCTTTTAATGACTCATTTTCAATCACACATCTTAAAAACTCATATTCTTTAGGTTTCAAATTTGCAGATAGGATTTCTAATTAACAACTAAGATTCTTGACTATATTTTTATGCTCCTTGGTGTCTGCATTCATTCTTACCTCAAACACACTAATTTTTTCTTCATTGTCCTTTATTTTAGACTTCAACTTCTTAGTTTTCTTATTCTCAATATTTTGATCTTCAAAGGCATTCATCAACTTAGTCTCATAGATTACCTTGTCTTCTTCATTATTTGTATCACCTAAACCACCTCCAAACCATATGGAATATTCTTGATATGAGTAACTACCTTATTTAGCCATGAGGAGAGATTCACCATTAGTAGGACCATAATCTTCATGATCATTCTTAGAATCAATGCCATCATTCTCATTAGATGAACCACAATATCCCTTCGTATATAGACTCATCTTGTCCTTGAAAAACTTCTTTTGGATATTATACATTTTGAAACTATTCTTGCTCTCATCAGACTTGAATTTATTCTTGTCATTATCATGATCTTCTTCATTTTCTCATTATCATTTCCCTTATGCTTATGAGGAAACTTGTAGGTAAAGTGACCTATCTCTCCATAATTGAAACATTTGAAGGTAATTTTAACCTTAAACTTACATGAACCTATTTTTAGTTTTCTTGTTAATAGAGCTATTAGTTCATCATCATCAATATCAAAAATCTCATCATCCTTAACCTTCGTACCTTGGAACATATTCTTTATCTTATTTTCTACATTGAAAATTTCTTATTTCTTTGGTGGTTTGTCCTCATTAACTCTCATCTCATAGACAAAAAGAATCCATCTTCATTTTGGTGAGATCATGACTTTCCTCTATAACATAAACTTTTGAATCAAATTTAAAAGTGAGAGACCTTAATATATTTTGTACTATAGTGCCTTCTTCAATAACCTCTCCCATGCCTTTGATCATGTTCACTACCTCATCAACTCTTAGAAGATAGGAAGCCATAATATCATCTTTATTAATTTTGATAATTGCAAATTACCTTCGGTAGGTTTATAGTTTGTCCAAATTGAATTTTAAATCTCCTTCATAAATGAGATGAAATTTGTCCCAAATCTCCTTAGAAGACTTGCAATGGAATCCCTTATTGAACTCAACCTTAGAAAGACCATAAATGATAGCATTCATAGCTTTAGAATTGTTGTCACTCAGCTTCTTATCTACAACACTAGTTAGAGGATTAGGTGGCATGGAATAACCATCCAAAATATATTTCCAAGTGTCAAACCCTAAGGATATGATGTAGGTATTCATTATTTCACTGCATAAAGCATAATTGGGTCCATTTAATAATGGAGCTTGCTTAATAGAGAAACCTTGATAACTTATCATTGTACCTAAGACTACCTTTAAGTGGTTAAACTTGTATAGAAGGTCCTGATCTAATACCAATTGTTAGAGGTACAATCTCTAAGAGGGGGGAGGTGAATCAATGAATCAATATATTTTAAAAAATCAATCTAAATCCTTTAAACCCTTAGTCATACACCATAATAAATCAAGAAATAAATAACCTACTCATAGAAATGAACATGAAAGATAAGCAAGATAATACAAGATCTATGTGAAAAACCCTCTTGTGGGAGAAAAACCACTCTCAATCCTATAAAAACATGGAATAATTATCTTATAATATTATTAAAAGTAAGATACTTTAGTGAAGAACCCACTTCACAAGGAGTACCAACCCCTAAAGATGATAAGCACCAACTTACCTAAGATTTTGAGTACCAACACAACATTTATGAAATGAAAAACTCTAAAGCTTTGATTACTTCTCAATATAATGGAAAAACCCTAAAAAATAACCTCCTTCAATCCTCTTCATTGATTCAAACCTTTACACCCAAGCAAGGCATGCAAAACCACCTTTTGGATCAATCTACACACCTTCACTTATTCTCATACATAAAACCTATAAATTCAACATTATAATTATGACCAAAAGGTCATACATGTAATTCTAACTCTAATCTACCTCTCAAGACATCCATATGGCTCTCAAAACCTTCACATATATTTTCCTCATCTACTCACTTTCTCTACATCTCAATTAGTCCAATTAGACCTTGTACTTATACCCATATCTTCCTTTTAACCCATATTAGTCGGCCAAGATACTTTACATAATTTTTATACCTTTTAAATATATCTTCATACATTTTACATGGGTTAAAAACTCCAATACATAGGTTGGCCATAGTCTTTAAGACAGAAATCCTCCATTAGGTCTTAATGAGACCTAGAACAATTAAACCTTCACATCCACATGTTACTCTTGAAACCTATTAGACCACATTTAAATTTTACTAATGATTTAAAAACATAAAACCTATCTCCAATATTTCATTTATTGATATCATATGGGTCCATACAACCTATAACACCAACTCAATACTTGAACCTACTAATTAGGTCTCCTTATTTTTCAGGTCTTCATACATGAAAATTAGAGTCTCAAACTTCTAAAGAAAACTCTCAAACATTTCACATAAAAAATGATTATATCACATGGGTGAAACCTTCAAGACCTATGCAACATATACATGTGATTTATACACTTTAACATAATCTCTAGTCACTGAAAACAACTCTCTTAAAATGACCACTCAGGTTGGTCATACATAGTCAAAATGTAGTTATATTATTTTGACTCTCCATATCTGATCAGGGGCATATCATGATATAACATGATTTATCATAGTATTTATAAAATTATAGAACATAATAATACTATTTTTCTTCTTTAATTTTACTTATAACATCTTCAACTTACTTTTTCAAGATGGTCACTGAAACTACCTGTGCATAAAACAAACATAGTCAACTTCTAAGCCTTTGTTCATGTTGAATATGGATTGGTTAAACCTAAAAAATACATAAAAATTTTCCTCATGGAGTATTAAAAACTCTTAAATATTTATTTAATATTTAAACATCAAAATTCCATCAATAATTATTCAAATACCCTTCTTGGGTTACTTGTAGAATAAGGTCAAACACATAGTCAACTTTAGAGCTCAATATATACAATTTTATGAACATTCAATATTCTAATAAAATTTTATGGATGCATATTTAAGTCCTTTAAAAATTTTAATTTTAATCACCTTGAAATTCATCCTAGATCAAAATATTGTAGACTAGTTTTTCCCTATGTTAATTCAAATACCAATGGTCACTAGTAGATGTAAATATTGCAGACACGTGTCTTCGTCTTGTGCTCACTGAAATATAGATCAAAAATGATATATAAATTACTTGGGAGTGTCCTAGTATTTATATTTCATCTCTCATCATTTATCTTATATCCTTTCTTCTGAGATCAAGCCACTTGGTAGCCCCATGTGCCCTCTACATACCCTGTAGTCAGTCTCTAATGAACTTCCACCACTTGGTAGCCCTGCATGCCTTCTGAGCATAATTTTGACATATTGAATTTATGTTCACCATTTATCTCTATCTATATGATCAAATTCCCTCAAGTTTATATTCATATATTATATTAGACACTCACTATTATATATTTTGAATGCTCACCGTTAGATCTCCTCTTTTAAATTTGGCTAAGTATAGAAACTTAGTGAACTATATTTGAGAGGCTAAATTTTCATTGTTATAACTTTTTATATGCTCAATTTCCATACCTAAAATTTTAAACACATTATCACCTCTCATAGGGTAATCCATCCATGTATCAAACTATTCCTAAAACCTTCACACGTGTGAAATATGATGTCATCAAATTGCTTACTCAACCTTGTCTACCAAGATGAATACTTGAACCTAGACACTCATATGAATGATATGATGAATTATTTTTATTTAAATAATCACTATAAGCACTCATAACACCCATAGGGTATCTAAAACATTTTCATACCATTAATATCATCCATCAATTACCTCACTAAGTCAAACACTGAAAGACTATGTAAGAATATTGAAGCTCAATGAAGCACACTTTATCATTGATAGTCTAGAACACATGACACCTCATCAACATCCTTGGTCACCTTGGAGACATAATTTATAAACATCCAAAAATTAAAATTCATATAATATATTTATGAGTTTGTGACTCACATTTTCTTTGCATTTTAATAATTAATAAAATAAATTACTAATTCCCTTGACTTTGACCTCATTTTTAATGAAAAATTTCAAAAAATGCAATTCCCTAATTGAACATGGAATTTTTACTTAAGTAGATAATTGAATTTAATTTTTAATTAATTCATCTTAGGTTTTTTAGCATTTATGAATTATTTTAATGTTTTGCATTAATAGATCAATAGGCCAAGATGTCAATTTTCTAGGTCATAATTTGACTAGGGTTGAATCCAAGATATGTTATCAGTGTATATAGGGTAATGTCCCAAATAATTAAGCCTTGACACATTTATAGGTAATTAAATATCTTGCGTGGATGAATTTTGGCAATCTAGGTGATTTCTAAGATTAGTTTACATCATTTGTTATAAATTGATCTGGATTCTAATTTAGACATGACTGTAGCCAAAAATGAGTATCTACACTACTAACTACATGATGATATTATTCACTCTCCTCTAACTGAGATTCAAAAATTTGAATCTCTTTGGCCATTTTCCATGTGGGGATTATATCTCATTAATAAATTACCTCACTCTCAACATAGTCACATTTTCATTATCACGACCACTGAGTATTTCACTAAGTGTTTTGAAGCTATGCACATTATTAATTTCAAAGGTATAGCTATATACAAACTCATAGTTAATCATATTATTTATAAATTTTGAATCCATTACACTACTATTTATGAAAATGATGGAAATTTCAAAAACAAGGATATGAAACAATTATGTGCCAAAATTAAAATAACAAAAAAATTATCCACACTTTATAATTATCAATGCAATGGCCAAAGAGAGGAAACTAATAAATTTATTAATAAAATATTAAAAAATAAACTTTGAGTTTCTTAGTTTTATTATCACCTTAAACTTTATCTGATACTTTGGGCTTATCACACTAGTATTCATACTACTACTCAAGCAACCCTTTTTTCTTTAGTATAAGTCCTTAAATTTGTCTTACCTATAGAATTTGAACTACCATAATTACATATCTATCTTTCTATCATTATCCCTAATGAATAACTTTTTAAATCCTATATTCATGCTTTATACCTTCTTGAGGATTATCGTATATGTACTTTATAACATAACCACCAATATAAAGTGAAAATCACCAAATAACATGATAAAAGGATCAAACTCCATACCTTTAGTATTGGTGATTTAGTAATTTAATTATATTATACCCATGAAAAAGAGGGAAAAGAATCCAAAAAATTATGGGGTCCTTACCTCGTTAAAGAAATTCTTGGTCCTAGTACCTACAAATTATAAACTAATGAAGGACATATTTTCAAAGAAGCCACTAATGCTTAGTTTTTATAGAAATATATTTCTTAAATTATCATTTTCAATATTATTTTCATATTGCATGTCTTTTATACACACACACACACACACACACACACACACACACACACACACACACACACACACACACACACACACACACACACACACACATACCAAATGACCAATGATAGGAACTAAGGCTGATAAAATTGATGCAATGTTACACTTTAAGAAGCTTTGGAAAACCTAAAATAAGTATTATGACCATAATATATATATTCATGATTTTAAATCATAAGACTAGATAGATCCTATGCATAGTCTTATCGATGAATATATATATATATATATATATATATATTCATCGATCTACTACATAGATTTGGTACTCACATGAGAAAGTATGTGACACTATATATATATATATATATATATATATATATATATAGTGTCACATACTTTCTCATGTGAGTACCAAATCTATGTAGTAGATCGATGAATTTATAAGGGGTCCAGAGGAATGTAAAACAAGTTTTGGGAAGGTAGGTCCATTTCAATTTTATTACATATGTAGCCTTCATGGTATGATATTTATATTTCACTTGTTAACTTAAATTTGGGTGTATAGAGTGAGTTATCTAGTGTACTTAATGTAAAAAGTCTCTTTGTCTTGCCCACTTTATTTGTGTGTCTTGTCACTGGTAAAGATTCAATTTTTACCTTGGTGCCACCATCATTTCACCCACCACCCATTTCATATCTCCCCTTAGAAGTAAACTTTATTTATAAATATTTTCCCAATTTATATATTTCCTATTTTTCTTCTCTTTTAACCATGATTAGAATATGACTATTTTAGTTAATCTATCATTAGAAATGAAGATGCATGTTTGAATGGTTGTGAGACATTTTATTAATCATTTGATTATCATTCTTAGATTTCCCTTGGTTATGTTTCAGACCTTGATTTCTTATTATTCACATATTTTCAAGAAATTTCATTCCATTTATTTTAACTGCTTTTGTTTTTTCCATTGTTTATTGAGTATGTCTTATTACTTCTATTTCATCAATGTTGTTAAATTTTCACCTTTTTACATATTTGCTTGAGTATGGATTGATAATTCTCTTATATTTATGTTGGTTCTATTAATTCAGTTTCATGTGTCTTTGGTTTGATTTGGATTTTTGGTTTTCTTACTTAGGATACATTTTTTGGGTATTTTGATTATTTGATAGCCTTGGATTTTTGGTTACCTAATTTTCCTTCTTTTTCATTTATATTTGTATTTTGGTTCTAACCTAGCCTTTGCCATCCTATCTTACCAAATCTTCAAAGTCTTCTCATTCAATTATGAAAGTTTTCATTTCCTTTGATCTTTCTCATGATTAATTATTTTTTGCATCCTTAGGGTATATACAAATAATTTTTCATGCCATCTATGATCAAGAATAAAAATAAAATAGATAAACATTCAATGATAAAATTAATTAAAGGTATGTATATGGTACTTTAAAATTATTTCCCCCCAAAAAACTTATTGTCACTTTATATTTTTTCATTTTATTACAATTTGTTAACTTGGTTTTGTGCATTTTTATGCTCTTTATCAAACCAAAATCTCAAGTTACACTTTCATGACATGTGATAAGATTTAAGTGGGGCATAGTTATACACAATATTTTTAAAACTTTATCATTTATTGATATTTTATCTCTTGCAAGAACTTATTGAGTTTTAATTTATTTGAATACACCCATTAAAGGGTGCATTGGGAAAGATGTGGGAATACCATTGGTGCTTAATAATACTATTGGTTAATTATATCATACATAAACCCACTATCATATCTTAAACCCACTAAAAATCCTAGTTATCTAACTTCCAAAGCAAACAAACATCATTTTTCCATTTTCCTAAGCAATTATCCATTGAAATAACCTCTAACTAACAAAAAACTTTTTTCATACTATGTCAGCTCAGTCAAACCTGTTATAAAAGTTAAATTGCATCTTATGTAACTAAGTTAGCTTGACTAACCTAGTTTGAGGCCTAACAATAACTTTTTCATAAAACTAGGTCATGTTAGTCGACTTTTTCATCTAAAATTTTATAAGGGTTAGGACCTATACATTACTAAAAATACAACCTTAATTTCAACCCATTAGTGGGGAACATTAATTTTATCATTATTATAGTTCATAGATATGCTAAATCTACATTTGAAGAAGCCATTGCTTAGGGTTTTCCTTAGAGAAAAGATAGCTTGTCTTATGGGAAGTCTTGGATGAAAAGTAGGAATAGTTTAGCCTAGATATTGTTTCTATAGTGTGATTATTATAAATACATAACCATCTCTTTCAAATCACCATTTTACAAGGGAGAGATTGAGACTCAACAAGTTTTCCTATATGTAAATATTTGTAACTTTTTATATTTCATTTGATAAAAAGATGTCATGAAGTAATAGGTATTAAATGTATAACTCCCTACTTATATTACTTATATACTTAAAATTAGTATTACTATAGTGTACTATTTGTTTTCCATCTTACATCTTAGGTGATCTAGGCCCCCATTTTCCTACCACGATCCCTTGATTATTTGTTTATGTTAAATCATCCTCCTTTGTGACAAAAGCTTTGATGAGAATTAGATTATTTTTATTTTATGTATTAAAAGATATAGATAGAGTTATTGCATATTGTTATTTTATTAAAAGATTTTTAACCCTCTCCTTTACTGTGTATGATAAGATATCCCTTTTTTAGGCTTAGTAGATCCAATTTTGTCATGGACTTGATAAAAAAAGTATCACAATATATGTTAGTTGATTACTTTCAATATTTGATTTACTAAGTAGCATAAGTTGTAGATTTATCTTAATTTATTGTATATAAGTTATTTTTTAATTTTATCATCTTTTCATTAAATGGTGACAATATTATTAGTCCTTATAATTATTTTACATGAGAGATAGTCACAAATGTTAACCCTATTCTTTATTTTTATCTTTTATCAATTGTAGATTTCAAAAATGTCAAACCTTGTGATTTTTCTATTATTAATGCCCAACCCAATTGTAAGGGTAGTTGGTGTGTGTGTCCCATTTTTATCATTCAAATTAAATTATTTTGTGGAGTTTTATCTTCAAATGGTACTCTTAAATAATTATCAATTTAGACCATAACATATGTATGTGGTTTTAGTAGGGAACTCTTACATTTATATATTATACTTTGAATATGCCATAGGGTCTAATTACAAGACTTGAGTTTATCCAAATATTAGACACTAACATGACCCTTGTATCCTTAGAAATTAATAACTTCATGTCAAGTTTATCATTTTTACCTCTAATTAGTGCATTGAAAATACCTACTTTGATTTTGATGTTTTGTGTAATATGTCATTTCAATGAATGTAATTTTATTTTGTTCAGATTAAGATAAACCCATTTTTGACTGGTGTGGAACCAACTTGAGCACAATGGGAGGCCTATGTCTCCCAAAGAGAGTGCCAAAAAAATAACCAAAAGAGACATCAAGAAATGGAAAAAGACCCAAATTAGGCACATAGAAGAGACCAAAACATGAAAAAGAGAGGCTCATATCGACAAAAATCCATTACAAACACTATAGAGGGGGAAACAACCCATCACAAAAGGGACATAGTACCACACCACAAGGCTAGTATCCACTAGACATAGAACAAACCAAAATAGGAAAGGAGAGCCAGCATCCAAAAGCACCACCCAATAGAAATAAAAATGAAATACACCATAGATTATTAAAACATAGAATGTGTTGCAATTAATCTTAACTCTTTTATTTTCTAATAATTTCATTAGGGGGAGGTCTAGAGTTTTTACATAAAAATTCCATAAACCTTGAGTATAATTAGAGTATTCTTGGTTGAGGATAGGATTTGGATCTTCATAGGTCACCTTTCATGAATTATCGAGATAGTCAAAATTATTTCAACTTGAAGAAATATATTTATCCATATCAAACATGATTTTTTCGTTCCAAGATCCCAATGTGAACTTAAATCAAATGTATTTAGGAAAATTTTGGTTCATGGAAATGATCACACAAATTCTAGATGAGATCATCCTTTTGCAAGAGTGGGTGACAGGGTTGATGGTCACAAGTGAACAAAATGTTTTTTTGATGATATTTAGGGTTCATTCCATCCATACTATGGGAGGGAGGATACAGATTTCCATCCAAAAAGTAAGTTGATCTATTTTGAAATTCAGATGAGACCAGTTTAAACTTTAAGGTTGAAGCATGAGGATTTATACTCCCATCAACCATGGTCATTCATTAAATATTATTGTGTAATAATCATTTCAAGGAAAAGAGAATAATAGAAAATTATTATCAAGATCAATTATTTTTACTTAATCAATCTCTTTACACTTCTTTTTTGTCCAATTCTTGATTGATTCAATGCAATGGCTTGTTCCAGAAAAATTTCCCACTAGGGAATTGTTGTAGATTTCTTCAACTTCCTCATGAACCTTATCAGGATTGTATAAAACTAGATTCCTACAAAAAGGTTTAATGGTTAGAGTCTTGCAATCACCTCTCTCATATTATTATTCCATTCCTAATGTAGTGTCAAAAAATTTGAAGGGTTGGTTCTAAATATCATAATTACTAGTAACTAAAGTAGTTAGAGAATGTTTAAATTTACTTATACATAGGTAGAATAATAAATGTTCTATCCACCAAATTTTTTTGGAGGGAAACTTTATCCAGCCATTAAAAATTAAAATGGGTGTAAAATAGAAATAATTAATGTTCCAATAGATTTAATGAAGAACTCTCCTAGGAGCTAGAAAACTTCCTCATCTTAGTCACCAAAAATCAACTAAAAGTTCAATGTTACATATGAACCCTTCAAGGTTGTAATTGATATTAACAAACTTCAAAGAAATAGAACCCAAGAAAAAACCTTTTATCACTTAAAAGTCCTAAGTGACCCCAATCAAATATAATAAATTTCATGAATATTAGAAAAGCTGGGACTGTCTCAGGATCCTCTACAATCATTGATATTTTCCTTTGATAAATTATGGGGTTTTTTTCTTATTGTTTTTTGTTCTCCTTCCTATTGTAGTGGCCTTGGAAGTCACTTTATCCTTTCCATTTTAAAGTTTTTGCCTTAGTCCAATTCACCTCCTTAGGTAAATGGGTTCCATTAATGCCCTTATGTGTGATACTATCATTCTATGAAATAAAATATTAATGGACATGATCTAGCTAAGAGGTCAACTTCACTAATGAGGGATTCCAACCTTATTTGTTCTTGGGGAGGGAGTCATACAAAGCATCCCAAAAGAGACCAGTGATGACCTTCTCATCAAGAGGTATTTAACCTTATGAATTGGGGGATCAAAATATGATACAATACCCTTGAAATAAATCCTTTTACCTTTCTCTTCTTGGTTAAGGAGGCATAGAGGATCTTCTAAAATTTAAACCTTCAGTTTTGAGTAATTTTTTGAGGACACAGGAGAAATGTTAACCTCATTATCATTCCTTAAAATACCTTTATCCCCATAAAGAGTATCCTATCATTTTTCAAACATTGAGACCCAAACTTCAGCATTAGAGTTTTCCTTAATATTTTAGGGATCAAAAGGATTAATCTTAGTCTCAACTAGTTTCTCATCCACCTCCTTCTTTAAATTATTTTTAAGGAATGGGAAACAAATATCATTATGGCATACTAAATCACATCCTTTACAAATAAACTTATCCCATTCATTAATAATTTTTTGAGTCCATTTAAAATTTTTAGATTTAATTTGGACACTTCTTAAAACTAGTTTGTTTATCTAGGAATAGATGTTGAGCTTGTATTTGATCAATCTTATTTTGGACTTAGTGTCCAAGTCAATGGACATTATTTATCCTATAACACATGTAATACCTAGAAGACTTCCTCCTCCCATAAATCCAAAGGGATGCCTAACAATGGAACCCATATTATAATTTCCATAATAACATCACTATCCAGATTCAATCCAAGATTCCATCTCCTAAGATAATTGAAAGATTTCACCAAATACCATGTTCCTCCTTCAAAAAATTTCTAACAACTTTCCATTGAGAATAAATAGACTAGGAAGTAATATTTTTCGATGGTGAATGCAATTTTATTTTATTGTGGTTAATCACTTTATCACTTTTAACAAACAAATGAGTACTATTTATAAATTATTCATTACTAGATCTACTTAATCTAATATTTATTCTTGTCAATAATTGTGAGATTTTCATCTCTTATATTTATAATAAGTGGAAAATAATTATTGGTCTTCTACTTCTTGCTTAAATATCTTATCCAAATTAAAAATTGTATTCAATTCCTCTCATGATAGTTTTCCACACATTTTACTACCATATGATGGTATGCCACTAATAGGTGAATCTATACACAATATTCAATAAAAATAAAAGACATTACTCTAAAAATCATATTTGTAATTACATGAAATTCTTGACAAAGTCAAGAGAATTTTTTGTATCAAATTTTAAGCAATGAAGCTAATTTATTTATTGTGATGATTTTTATGTGCTAGATCTCTTCTTGGAAAGTTGTAAGCCTTGTTATTTATAATTCAAAAAAAATATGATTTAGATTTTAATGTTTGAATGGATTATTAATATACCATTATTTAATGTTGTAGCTCTAATTATTGTAAGTGATAGTAGATGATAATTCTTTAAGAATTATATAACTTGAAGAACTCTAAGAATTGAACAAATTACATATGATTTTAATGTAATTATTATTACTTAAATTATCATGCATAATGATAAGTAATTTTGAAATTTATAATATTTTTAATAATAAGATCAAGTGATCTTTTTTTTTACACTATGAAGTTCCATAATTCATATTTGGTGGTTTATCATCATCTATGACAAACCCATTATCTTTCATGATGTTTATGAATTTTATCTCTTTATTTGTGTATTATTCACCTCGATATTTTTTATTCCATTATCCTTATCTATCAAGATATGGCATTATAAATATATTTATTTTAATTAAATCTATAATTTGGCCATGTTGTAACCTAGATATGATTTCCTAGTTGTTGTAAACAAGTTCACTATGTTAATTCTGGTGTTTCGTCATGTGCTTAACTATTAAAATAAGTTAGTTCTAGACTTGGGAAAGATATGAAAAAGGGTAACAAGGTCTAGTGCACAACATTTAATCATGATATGGTATTGGTATGAGTTTCACATAAGGCACAAGCCTTGTGCACTCACTCGAAGCACAACAATAAAGAGATTGGACCTATATTGGGCTAATTTTATCATGGCACAACTTGGGGTTTAAATGGGACTTAGTCATCAAACAAAGAGTTATTGGAGGCCATCTAGTGATAAGGTATCAAAATGGGGTTTAATATGCATGATCCTTATTAGTGATGTAAATCCTATAGTTTAATTCCCTATTTGGATAAGCAGGGCTATTAACTATGCAAGCTAGGGAAGGGACTAGAATAAGATGGCTTGGGTACTTAGGCACATCATAGGGAAAACTTATGTTCAATATCCCATATCTAAGATAACACTGTAGGTGTGGATTTTAAGGCCTTAAAGCATTTAGGTTCCAAATTTGTGTATTTATAAGTTAGTTTAAGTTGCAAAATGGCACAAGGATGCCATTATTGACCAAGGTTGGGCCTCTATTTCACCATACATTTAATAACAACTAAACATTTATTAATGAAAATTAAGTCATAAAAACACAATTGCACCAACTAGAAAATGAGGATCAACACATCATTTATTTGATAACGTATAGTTTAGCAATAAGTTTAATACAAATAAATAGAACCTTCCTTATTCTATTCATGCCCAATGGCTCACATGCAATCTTGGATTATACATTTCACTCTATAAAATACCTTGAATAATTAGGACATACTAAATGGTTGCTCTCTATTTCACCATATATTTATTTTACTTTTTGCCACTCCCTATATTTAAATGCATGCCCTCTTTTATAGGAAAAATGGAGTCTCCTATCCAAGTCAAACGGGTATGTGCCAAGTGCTAAGATATCACTTGTCTACTAGCTCTACTATGTTATCCATGGGGGATAAACACATGTTGTACAATGATCTATCATTGAGGGGTCACTATCTCACATACTCTACTATCCAACATCTATGATTCTTTAGTTGCCACATCTAAGTATTGGTAGGGGTATCGTTAAGAAATTCAACACTATGTAACTACTTGCCAGCTGGTGCAAGATCCATAGGGACTTCTCTAGATAGCACAAAAATGTACTAAAAATGGGATTGACCAATCCATGGGTCACCTCATGTTAAGATTTGATATGTTGGCATGGTCCATGTAATGGTATAAAAGGGGGCCCAACATTACCCCATATAAAATTCTTAGTCAACCTTAGACTAGTCTTTAAGCACCTTAGGTGTGTAAAACTTGGGTACACCTTATTCTATATCTACCTTGAAAATTTCATAACCTTAGATAACACCCTCAATTTCATCAATGCCACCATCTTCTTTAGTGCATATAGCCTTGAGTGCAAGCACATTTCTGTTTTCCTACTCTCTCCTAAAGGCTTTGAGCCTTTATTTTTCATGCTTCACCCCACCATCCAAAATCTCTCCCTATTCACTAGCCTTAGTTTATAAGGCACAAAATATTGCCTCCAAGTCCTACTCTTATGTTTATAATTGATAATTGAGGGAGTTTAACTTAACTATTATTTTCACATGCTCAACCCTTATCACCATGAAGGGGTGATGGAACAAAGCATCTTTCTCATCATTTGCCTTCTTAAGCCACATGTCAATTACTATTACTTGGTTGGTGAAACTAAAAAAGATATTGTCTACCTCTTCTATGCCTTCTTTGAGTCTATCGAAGAGGTCTTCTACTATGTCCAAATTTTTATTTAGGTCTCTCCTCAAGGCCACATAAGGGTCTTGTTTCTCTTTGAGCACCAACCTTATTCCAAGAAGCATTTGTTCCATAAGCATGCATACTTGGTTTACTTCCTTCATCTCTAAGGTGTCCACACCATCTAAGAGGGATGGCTCTACCTCTTCTATGTAATCTACTAGTTGTTGACATTTTAGTTTCATTACCTTGATCTCTTTCTCAACTTTATTTACTACCTTCTTCTAACTATATATGAAAGTATCATTAATGATGTTCTTGCATGTGACAGAAGAGGTCATCTTAATAAGAACATTGGATGAGCACATGGGGTTCAAGTCATGAGGGTTGAGAATTTGGAAATCATGGCCTTCTTCTAGCTTCTTGGTGCTGCATATCACTTTAGTTGAAACTTCAAACTCAGGCTCATCCATATAAAATTATAGCACCCAAGAGACTTGGTGGTGTGTTAGGTTCATGGTAGTCTTTAGAGGCATATAATCCATCATGTAGAAGTCCTCATCCTCTTTGAAGTCCTATTGTGCCCTTTCCCTATTTCCTAATTCATACTCCTTACCCTCACCCAGTTCTTCTACCTCATTGGCACTAGTGCTCATGCTAGTGACTTCTTATTCATATTTTTCTTCTTATTCCTCTTCTTCTTCATCTTATTCTTCTCCCTCTTTGGTGCTCAACTCACCATCATGTTCTTCCTATAGGGGTTATTCTATGAGCTTTTCCCCTTCATTCTTTTTTTTCTTGTAGTGGCTATATGGCATGAACTTGCATTTTTCCATCTTTCTCTTCTTCTTGCCCTATTGAGGCCTCAGTATCCTTCTCTATTTATTCTTTCAAGGTGCCAGTATCACCTTCCTTCTCCTCAAGAACCCCCTTATAATCTAGGTACACCTATTATGTAGCTTCTTCTATCATACTAGTGGGGACACTCAACACCTTCTCAGGTGTCTTCTCTCTATTTGGTCTAATACTCATAATGACATTCTTCTCCTCTCTTTCTTTTAATGTGTGTGTCTTTTTCCTCCCAAGCTTATTTATCTTCTATTCCTCCTAGCCTTCTCTTTATTAACCTTTGTTGTTTTATCTTCTCTCTTGTCCTTTTATTTTTCTACCTTCCTCCTTATGGCTTATGCACCACATTTCTCTTCTCATTCTCTTCTCTTTATCCTTTAACTAATTGATTTTAGCCTGGAACATGCCATTGGATTTCATCTCCTCATTTTTTTAGTGTAATTTTAGTGTTATGTTAATATTCACATAGTCAAGGTCCATGGCCTTCCATTAGAACTACAACTTTTCTTCTATTGGGGGGTACTTGACTGGTTTACCCCTTCACGTTCCTTACCCTTTTCTTTTTTTGTTCCTATTTTCTCCACCTATGCCTTTTACTCTTCCTTCTATCATTGTTCTTCAGCCTCTACCATTTGATTCACTTCTTTTAGCACCCTTGCCATAGACATTTATTCTCTCACAGATCTTATGCCCTTTAGGTGTTTGCCTCAATAGAGTTGAGTCTCCTCAATCTTCACCTGGGATTTTATGGCTCAATATTAGGTGGTGGGGAAGGGGTCCCTTCACTTGATGAGGAATCGATGTCCTTAGGTAGAATGTAGGATCCCCACCCCCACTATTCTTCCTCAGACTCCTCTACCTCCTCTTCTTTAGATATGACATTTTTGGGCATTGGAGAGGGAGACTTTGATTTTTTTTCATGTTGAGGTAGGTATTTATCATAGATTTTATGCACTTCTTAGAAGTTCATAAGGAGGATGCCTCTTTTTATAAATCATTTTTTATCTCCAAGAATCTTATATTTCCTCCAAAGTTTCCCCTTTTCTTCTGGGAAGACTTTTTCTTCTCAATGGACATAGGGGTTCCTTCCTCCCCAATGAGGACTGGGGGTATTCTTTTTGTTTGGCACTTGATTTGATGCTAGAATCCTTATTTATTGTATTCATATCATAGTAGAGTCTAGATGTAGCCCATAATGGTGAATTCCTTGATTGGATTGATGTATGGGTGATTTGAGGTGTCTTCTTCATCTTTAGTCATGCCTTTATCTATGAGGGGGAATCTGCACCACATTATTCAGCTATCTATGTTAATATCCTTGATTGGGATGTCCATTCTTTACACATATGAGATTTAGTGAAGTACATCTTAGAAATATTCTACCAAGAAGGTGAAGGAAAGCTTCATTGATCTTGACTTGTTCCCATCCTTTAGTACTAAGTACATGACATAGTAGTGCTACATCATGGAAAAAGATACCATCCCAAATATGCTTGTGGGGATCCCCTAGGGTATGTAGCACTCCATTCCAAAGGCTTTGAAATACTTCTCACACTAGTGCATTATGTGAGTCCTATATTTTGGGGCAAAGGTAATGGGGTCGGTATAGTCCTTGTGTTTTTGCACTGAGAACTCATGGTGTTCTAAAAACACCCATAGGTTATCCTCACTTCCATTAAGGATCCTGATATCCTCTATTATGATCAAGATAAGGATAGAGACATATCTAAAGGTCACTTTAGTGTTATGGCACTCAAGTGCATTTCTGGTCAGTTCCTTGATAATGAATTATGTGATGTTTAAATAGACACCCTATGGCATATGATAGGCCACATAAAGATACACCTTGGACACATTTGTCCATTGACCACTAGGACATAACTTTGAGATCATGAGACATGTTACCACCCTTGTACTTGGGTCTTCAAACTTATTGATCAATAATGTATATCCTCCCTTGAAGTAGTTTAGTATCTTTTTGACTCCCTCTAATTCCTCGTCATCATTCATTAGCTAATGGATATCTCTACCTATGTTTGGGAGCTCAGTTATTTATCTTATCATCTATGCCAAGATATTCATACATTGGCCTACAAAGTATATGTAATCCTCATGGATGTGTGAGAGAAGGAATTAAATGGGCTCTTTGAGCTTTTTGAAGCATGGCAACTCATAGAGCTAAGTTTCACCTAAGGACTTTAACTTGTCTCAAATCAAGACATTGAAGAGAGCATTATCTTTGGGGGTCTTGCACCCCATATCCACCATCCAGTCCTACATCAAGTCTTGGAAATGGCTCAACATCTTATGGTTATATTATTTCTACTAACATATGTGCATGAAGGAGCATCATGATTCTCCCACTAATACCTCTAGTGGAAATACATGTCATTAATAGGACATTTTTATAAACACCTTGATATATACCATTATGATGCTAACTACCTCAACTATCTATGCCTTTATCTTAGAAGTAGATTCTTACTTAATGATCTTGACCAACTTGGGTTCTACCTATTCTTCCATGGAGCTCAATGCCTTTCATTTCTTCACCATTCTAAATCTACTAAAATTAAACCTTGGGAGGTGTGGCTTGCCAAAACCTCTAATGATAGTCTACACTCTTGTATTCATGATATATTTACCTATACATCTGGATCTAATATTCACTAGCCATTAATGGTGGCTTGTAAATAACATTACATTCCTCTCCAATCTTTGTATTAATTTTCCCATTCTAACCCCTCAACTTAGCTTCACTATGAATTCACTCCCTTTCTTGGTGTTTCCATTCACTTCTAAGGTGTCTGGTTTGCTCAATTGCTCACTATGGTAGGGTTCTTTCTCACTTCATCTCTCTAGTTTCTTACTAATTTTACACTAGTATTTAGTTAGTATAAACTTGGTAACCTAAGTAAATTCATTATTTTCTCTTTTATACCCTTCTCTATCAACCATCATTATTGATGCAAGATTAATAGCATAGGAACCTAGATCTTCTTGGAAAATGAAAATATATGTGAGATATTCAAAAATATCTATCTTGTTCATATTAAATGCATATTTATATGCTACCACTGCCACCTCATTGAATACTCCTAATGTCTTTTTTAGTGAAATGACATGTGGTTCAAATGGTCACTTCTCACTCCATCTTAGGTGGATGAAAACTATCTTAGGTGAATTCCTTCTATGTGTGTATCCTTTGGCATAATATTCACCTTTCTTATGGCAACTTGGGTGTAGCACCTCACATGCACATGAATCAGCCTCCATAGTCCCACTTATTTCTAGTTGCACTCATATTTCAAACATGTTTTTTCTTCTTGGTCTATTTCTTACACATCATCTTGATTTGGCCTATCCTACCCCATATAAATCCCTTGTGATTTCCCTCCCACACTTTTTTTTCTCCCAATACTCTTGCACATTTTTAATATGTGCATTTTCACTATCTACCTTACACTCAACCAAGTTGAGCATCTTCACTTCTTACTTTTTGGTCTAATTTGGTGTTAGATTAATTGATGTGACTCCTTATGATTATGGTACAAATGTATCACCAAATTGGTTTGATCTCAATCCCTTAAGGGATTCATACTTTTCATTTTTTGCAAGTGTTGCTCTTAACTACTTATTCTTACACCTGGCAAGCTTCACACATCCACTAATTAGATGTATGGCCTCATGCGCTTATAAGCATAGGTGATGTACTCTATTGATTAGATTTATGTGCGAATTGTTGACACAAATAGTTCTTGTGGTCATCATGCACCACTCAATACCTATATAAACTATACAAGGGATAAAATAAAAAGAAAATATTGGTTTGGCTTACACCAAACTTTATTCTAGTTAGCTCAACTCAAACTGACTATTGACCAAGAAGTCAGAGTTTCTATGGCATGTGCACCAACCTACTGCCTATATGGATTCAACCATTTTACATTAAAATTCCTAGGGAAAATTTACCAAACAACATGCATAACTTACATGCACCTATTTTTAAGATGTGATAGATGATATAGGGACCCATCCACTAGATTTGAAACTTACATGGGTGCTTAAAGTATTTGGAATCATAGAGACAGACCAATGCTCCTTTAGTCAACTCCTTATGATTCATATGATGATCATGCCAATGCTTCTATCAAAGCTTTTTAATCTATTGAATCTACTTAGCTTGGGTGTGCTTCTCATCCAGGTGATCTAAGTCTTCCAAACTTACATTTAAATACTCTTGATCATATAAGTGGCCAATTTTTATAATTCATAAGGAGGGTAACATGAATTCCATGGGTGGAACTGCTTTAGTGCCAAACATTAGTTGAAATTTTATAGCCTTGTTTAAGTTCTTGTAGGTTTTGTAGTATACCCAAAGTACCACTAAAACATGATCATCCTAATCCTTATGACCAATGTCATATATCTTCACTAGGCATGTTCTCATGATTTTGTTAAAAGATTCAAACATGAAATTGGCCAAGGTATGATATGGATTGGTCTTGTGGTGCACCACCATGTATTCATTTAGGAGGATATGCACCATCTCATTAATGAAATAAGTGCCCCTATTTCTAGTCATACTTAAAGAGCATCCATACTAGATTATGATGTTCTCCCATATAAAATATATGGTTGTCACGGTTGTGTAGTATTTGGTTGGTATGGATTTGGCCAACTTAATGAAATAATCAATTGTTACTAAAATATATCTAGAACCTATGCACCATGTTGTGGGAATGATCTATCCAACAAAATCAATGGCCCATTTTTTGAATGGTGCCGAGGCAAGAATAGGTATGAGAGGCATCTCATCTTGGTATTTAGGATTTCTAGTGTGCTAGAATATATCACATGTCTTAACATACCCCTTGGCATCTTATAATAAGCTTGGCCACCATAACCTTGACTACAACATCTTATATGTGATTGCATCTCTAGTATAGTGCCCCCCTGAAATCCCTTCATGCACTTCCTAAAGGATGGAGTCCTATTCATGTTACAAAACACACTAGTGTAGGAATTCATCCCTACTTATTTTTTATAGTTCCCCTTGATGAACTATAATGGGGAAACATGGACTGAAAGTTGATTCTTTTCCTTAGTGGATAAGGTTTGTGGCATGAACCCTGATGTTAGGAAAGTAACAATCCTTGATATATCTTTAGGGTTGAATTGAATCCTATATATCTACATGTATAGTATGTCATCCTCACTCAGTGTTACTGCATCACCAAAATTGATGTAGGATAAATGGTTTGGCCCTAAATTCTACTTAGATTTGACAACTATAGAGAATTAAAACTCTTGGAAGAGAAAAATCCACCTACATATGTGCCCATGTAAAACATGATTATTCATGAGGTAATTGAGTGCCTTTTTATCTATGAAAAATATGAATGGGCTTGCTAAAAGGTATTGCCTAAATTTTTAAAAAGCATAGACCATTTCCAGTGCCTCATGCTCAGTGGTGGTATAATTTTACTCTACCTACATCAATTTTATACTTGAAAAGGAGATGGAGTGGTCCATCTTACTCTCACCTAGTTACACTAGTATGTCACTAATGTCAAATCTTAAAGCATCAATGTGGACATTAAAAAGAGTCATCTAGTCAAGAAATTATAGAATTGGTGCATTGGCCAACTTTAGCTTTAGTGTCTCAAAGACCTCCTCTTGAAACTTATCCCAATATAATGATCCATCTTTGTGAAAGATATTCTCTAGAGGTACCACAATTTTTTCATAGCCCTAAATGAATTTCCTATAGTAGCCACAATAGCCTATAAATGTATAAACATCTTTTTGCATTCAGGGAGTTTAAAGCTGGATTATGATGGAAATATTCACTAGATCAATAAAGAAACCATCCTTGTAGATGATGTGCTCAATAAATATCCTAAATGGATTTGTGAAGATGCACTTCTTCAAATTTAATGAGATATAGAGCTACCTTTACCTCTCAAACATGAGGCATATATTGACAAGACCATACATAATCTAGTCATCAAGGTATACTTATAAGAACCTATGGATAAAGTCACTAAAGGTAGTAACCACTACCCTAAAGAATATGGGTGACACATTCTTGAGTCCAAAGGGCATCATGTTATAGGTGAAACAACCCTGTTTAGTCAAAAAGGTCATTTTGGGCTTATCCTCCTCCTCAATCTGTACCTGATGGTAGCCCAAAACCCCATCAATGAAAGTATAGATTTTATATCTTATGACTCCATTTAGGACCTCATTGATGAATGGGGTTAGGAATGGATCATTAAAGTTAGTGGCATTCAACATCCTATAGTTAATGCAAATTTGTATGCACCCATATTTCTTTATGCTTATGACCATTACACTTACCTATTCAAATTCTTGTATCAGGTAGATGATGTTGTCTACTCTTTATGCTTATAACCATTAGACTTACCCATTCAAATTCTTGTACCAGGTAGATGATGTTGGATACCAACATTCCATCAATCTTTATTTTTACCTTGGAATGGAAATTGGGATTCATATGATATGGGTGCTTCCTGATTGGCCTCATGCCATCCATCAACTTGATGATCATTTTTCCAAGAAAAGGATGGATGCTCTTCATGTCCCTATATCTACATGGGAATAAATCTTGAAATTCTTTTAGGAGATATACAATTAGTGCCAACTCTGATTTAGACTAGTAAGTGCCTATAGTAGTGATCTTTGGTTCACCATCTATATTGATGTCTACTTTAGTGGTCTTGAATGGTGTGATGTAGGGTTCATTTCTCTCCTGATGAGAGTATTCAATTTTCCTTGTCCCCTTTATTGTTTCAATTTAAAGATGTATTGGATTTTTGTCATCTAGGATATTTTCATCCATAAGGTGCATAAACTTTATCTACCTATTAGAGCCTTCCAATTAATCTCTTTCTAAGTCTCATCATCTTCTTTACTACAATCACTATTGAGTGTTATATCTTCAAAGAATGTTGAGAGCACTGGTCCTTTTTCCTAAACATCTCCTTCAATCACTCTTCTAAGATTGTAGTGTCTTTAAACACTACCTTTTAGATGACTTGTAATGGCTCCATTAGCTCTAAGTTTTTTGAAGAAAAGGAGAAAGTGTGCATGAACCTCTCCTTGAACATCTCCCAATTCCATATCTCATAGTAAATTTTGTTTAAAATGTACCATGCCCACACCCATGTCTTCAAGTTCCTATAAAAATCATGTACCCATAGGCCTCTTGGTGTATTTTTGCCACAAATACTCCAAGTTTCTTTACACAGATGCACATGCATGATTTGGTCAGTATCATTGATGTAAGTAGGTATGTCCAGATATTCAATACTCTTACTAAACCTAGTGCATATTACTACCTTCACATCCTACCAAGTTGGCAACCTAGGTCTCTATACTTCCCAAAAATGAGTGGTAGTACTTTTTAGGGTATGCACTAGTTCATCCATTTGATCTATCTCCTTTGGGATGCATGATTCAATGTCCCAGACATACTTTTCTATGGGTTAACTCCTTTCATATTTTGGAAGAAATACAAGCTTCCCTTTATTGAGATAAAGTACCCTTTTCTCCATCCTCTAGGCATGAGGGACCCATTTCTTTTTAAGGTGCTCAATCCTAACCAACCCTATCATGGATAGTCTTGGCTTAGTTGCATGCATTAGGAAACACCTTCTGTTAATGACCTCATAGGCTTCTTTAACCCATCACTCATAGGATTTATTAGTCTTATTAGAGGTTGAATGTCCATCCTCCCATTTGATCACACCTTGGTCATTAGGTTGGAGATTCTTAGTACCTTATACTATGATGTTATAGATGTGGTTGATTTCATCCTCAAGATCAACACTCTCTATGTATGATGGCCATTGATCACTTGAAAGGGGGATCACCACCCTTTTCTTTCCATTCTCAAAAGTCATATAACACTTCTTGAAGTGCATGTCTACATTATTGGCATAACAGTATGGCCTTCCCAAGAGCACATGATAGTTATCATATTTTTCCAACTCAATGATCTTCAAGTCAGTGTAGAACTCAGTGCCCATGATTTATATGATGGTACCTTTCAAGATCCTAATTGGTTACACATGGGTTTTGTTATCCATGAATAATGTGTGAGGTGAAATCCTCAAGGGTGACCACCCCATCTTTTCTTGGGCATTTTTGGTTAGGATATTGACCTTAACACTCATATTTACCAATAGTTAATAGACCAACCATCCATTTATGGTGGCATATATCAAAAATTATTGGTCATACTCAGTGTTCTAAGTATGCCTGACTTCATGCACCCACTTTATATGTGGTGTTACAACTTCTATCACTTAAGATGTGTCCTCTTATGCTAGTTCTATTCCTGCATGATTTCAAATCAAGTATTTTAGTAGTGGTAGCATCCCTTCAGTCTATAGGAGGTGTAAGATCTTAGTCAACTCCTACACTTTAACCTCTTGGTGATCTTCCTTCCCATATTAAGTGGTGGCCTATGCTTATAAATATCTAGCCAACTGAAGCTTACCCTACAAGTTATGTATCATGCTCATGGATTATTATAGGACATCCTTCTACCATGTAGGGTTAGGATATAATGAAAACTTTAGCTTTGGTCATGTTAAACACTCAGTATGGCTTAATTCACCATACTCCAAGCATAACTTTTGGTTTGGTGTAGTGGGTGATTAACTGGTGAGCCCACTCCTTACTGTGGCCTATACTTTGGGTGGATCCTTACAATTTTATTTCAGATTAGGGGCCCAATTTTACTCTCTAAACTCATGCCTAACCATTGTGGCACATTTATATATAACATGTCAACCTTTAATCAAATTTTTGTATAATTTAGGGCATTCCTTAACTGCATGTGGCCCCTAACTATACCTACACATTGGGTGTGTGGGGAAGTCATGCTAATAGTGTTTAATCTACCCATACTTATAACATGATTATGGTTGAAATTTTCCTCCACCACATCCTCAACCTCACCCACACATGCCTCATTGGTTCCCATAACCCATATTATTTTTGCCATAGCCTTCATTTACTCAGCCCACCTAACCATCACTTAATGTTATTACCTTCTTTGTGCCTCTTTACATATTTTGATGTATCTCATCGATGAATCTATAGTCCATTATTGAGTGTGTATATGCATCACACATTTCACAATAAATGGTGGTGTTCACTTAGTTAGTGCAATGAAATATAGAGTAGTTTTGAGACTCATGTAACCCATGACAAACTTCATAATTAAGGAGGGTGTGAACAATCCTTCATGGGTAGTTGTTCTTTTTTTGTCACTCTATCTCATAATCAGTGTACCATAATCCATTATGAGTGTCATGCACCTAACCAGTGGTTAGCTCCTATATCTGGGAGGACATTGATGCAATATACACCTAAGTGGATTAATCCTAGTATCAGCACTGCCAACTACCTTAGCTTAGATTTTGGCTTCAAGAACTTCATGGGGTTTCATAAAAGTCTTCATGGATAGCACACATTTGAAAGGTGCCAACATTCCTCTAAAAAACCATTGCACATACTAAGAGGGGTGAATGTAATATGGAATCTTAAATATAAGCATTTTAAATCACACATCATATAGGTGCATGCTTTCAGATAACCCTTGGATGATTTACCTGTGCAATGAAATGCTCTACTATTCAAACTTAGGGATGTCAAAATATTTCAAGAAGGCTTCCCTTAACACACTATAGTAAAACATAGCTTGGTTTGGATCAAATTTTTGATACCAAGTATAAGTGCAATTTAGTAGGATAGTTATAAACTAGGTTTCTTTACACTTGGCCTAAGTGATGCCCTGAGCACACCATTATAACTCACACTTCAACACATTCTCTATGACATTCTTTATACCCTAATAATTGAGAAAGTTCATCACCATCTCATAGTAAACTTACCAAGGGAAGGTATTGGGTTATGAGACACCTATCCCCCTTGTGTCTATGTTGGAGGTGGCCATCCTATACCTCTACTTATAGGGTTAAGCATTGACCTTGATGGAGTAGGCTATGCTACTAAACTTTTCAGTCTAGTACCACTCACTAATGGTTCTATGCCACTTCTTGTAGGCTATTACCTAGTTAGTGTAGCTGACATTCTCTACACAGGAATGTTTACACCCATGTTCAAGGATCTTGGGTTGGTACTTACTAGATTCATTGTACCATTACTCATTTCCTCATATTGGATCACTTTCTCAAGTAAAAAATCTTGATTCAAATCTTAAATCCTATCAACGTCTATGTTGATAACATGTTTAGTTACCATTCTTCTATCTTCTGATGGGGAATCCAGTGCATGAGCTTGTGCTTCAAGTTCAAGGGCGGTAGGTGATTTTGGAATGTTATAAAGTGCCATATCTTGTAATAACCCATTACTTATTACACCTAATTACTGAGTCTAGTCTCTTCTTCCTCTCTCTCTTCATGTTTTTACAATTCAAGGGATCCTTCCCCATGCCCTTCCCATTCACTATGGGTCCTCTTGGTACTTCCAGGTACTAGATCCTCCATTATCTTATGCCTTTTATTTCTCTAATTCAACCTCCAAAGGTATTAAATGTTAATTTTTTGTTCCTCTTTCTATTGTACCTTACCTACACTTCCCCTTCTTGCCTTTTGTACTTGCTCATATGTGTAAGGAATTTAGCCTTCCATTCTTATAATTTCTATTCTATAATCTACTAGAAGATTATTTAGTTTGGTGTCAATCCATCTTATGAATTCACCCATTAGTTCATAAATAAACTCATACTTTACTTCCTTCAGCCATGAGAAGCTTGACAATATGAACTCTAGCATGTAGTTTTTTAATGTGTTATTCTACCACTTATCCATAGCATGTATCCAAACTTCATCTAGGATCTCTAGCCTTTCTATGCACTCAATGGTCCACTAAAGGTGTTGGCCATATCTACACCTTATAGTAGTAGTGTAGGCAACCAACCATTGATACACATGCTCAGGTAGTTCATAGAATAACACCTCATAAAGAACATTGTACAAGTTTTCTTGTACCCATTTTTGTGGCTTTTGTCCTCTGCATGTGGGATGGTTTTGCATGAAACTATATTCCAACTTACTATATCCAACACTTGATATTATTGAGAAATATTCAAAGCATCACTATGTTACACCATTATAATTATTAAATTTAACATGGGTCCAAACAATAAAACCAAAATGTTTTAGAGAAGTTCACTAGGTTGATTTTGGCACTTGGTCATGCTCTTAGCTATTGAGCCAAGTTAGTTATAGACTTGAGGAAGCTATGTAAAAGGGTATCAAGGTATAATCCATAAAATTTAATCATGCTATAGCATTGGCATCAATTTTACATAAGGTAAAAGCCTTGTGTGCTCACCCAAAGTGTAACAACAAAGGGACCAGGCCCACATTGGGCTAGTTGTATCATGGCACAACTTGGGGTTTCAATGGGACTTATTCATTGGCTAGAGATATTTTGAAGGCCATCCAATGCTAAGGTATCAAAAAGGGGTTTAATAAGTGTGAGTCTTCTTAGTGACACAAGTCCTATGGTGTAAGTCCATACTTGGTTAAGTAGGGCTCTTAGCAGTGAAATATGGGGAAGGGGCTAGCATAAAATGGCTTAGGTACTTAGGCACATCATAGGGAAATCTTATGTTCAATAAACCATATATAAGATAGCACTCTAGGCATGGGTTTTGTGGCATTGGAGCATTTAGGTTATAACTTGTTGCATTTATAGGTTGGTCAAAGTTTTTAAATGGCACAAGGATGCCATTATCGACTAGGGTTGGACCTCTATTTCACCATACATTAAATAATAACTAAACATTGATTAATGAAACTTAAATCTTAAGCACAACATTACACTAAATAAAAAATGAGGATAAATACATAATTTATTTGATAACTATAGTTTAGAAATAAGTTTAATATGAAGAAATAGAAATTCCCTTCCTTATTCTATTTATACCCAGTGGTTCACATGCAATCTTAGACTATACATTCCACTCTCTAAACTACCATACATAATTAGGAAATACTAAATGGTTTCTCTCTATTTTACTAGAGCTTTACTACAATTTATTTCCTCTCCTTATTTTCAAATGCAAGCCTTATTTTATAGGTGAATAGGAGTCTACTATCTAAGTTAGATGGGCATGTTTTGAGTGATGAGCTATCACTCATCCATCAGATCCATTATGCTATCTAGGGGGATGAGTGCATGTTGTACACTAATATATCATCATGGGGTTGTTATCTCACTTGATCCACTCTCTGACATCTATATTTATTGAGCTTCCATGTCTAAGTCTTGATAGGGGTGTCTTTAAGATTTTTTTTGCTATGTAAATACCCACTAGCTGGCACAGGATCCATGGGGACTTCTCTAGCTAAAATCAAAAATTTTAATAAAAAGGAGTGACCAATCCAAGGGTCACCTTACACCATGATATGATAGGTTGGTATGGTCCATATAATGGTACAAAACATGGCCTAACACTAGTCATGTTCCACTATGTTTTTTGAATAGGTTAATTATTCTCATATTTAGGGTTACTATGATTGACAAAATATTTTAGAATAGTCATTCGTTGGACATGCTAGTCATTATAATTGATTGAATCCCAATTTTTTATTGAATTATCATCAAATAAAATATATATTTATATTTCAATAAATGTATTTTAAGGTAAAAATAGGACCAATAAAAATAAACATATTTATATCATTCACATGTATGGATGGAGGCAAACCTTTGGAATACTATCTCCATAGTTTATATATTCCTTTCCTCCCATTTTTTTATCTCTTATTTACCTTGGATTATATGTAAAAGATATAATTACATCAATAATTGAATCATTTTATATAAAAAATGGAATTTACTTTTATCTATCAACAATTTTTTTTTGTATGTTCATCATTTTCATCTTCGTTATTTTGAGCTACCAGTTTGAACACCTCACATGAAAGATTGAAATTTAAAAATACTCTACTACTCTATGATAATAAAATTTACAACATATGGAACATTTTATTTCTCCCAATAACTCTTTTAATAATTATTTGAGTTAGAAGTCTCTTATATGTTATTATTAATTATTCATTAAGGGTTACAAACTTTTCAATCTGCATCAACATTTGATGATATGTTTCAAAAATATTCTATGCTTTTGATACGTAATTGAAAAATGTAGTTGATTACATGTTTAGAAAAATGGTTTGTCAGTGTACATTTTCTCTCCATGAATATAATATATAACAATTGTGTGTATTTACTATATCATCATTTCTAATTTTTCCCCCTCTCTTTGTGCATCTATCATTTATTTTCATTATCATCTTAGTTATTCCTTTGGATATTGTCTTTTAAATTATTTTCATTACTCTTCATTTTAAAATTTCAACCTTGGTCGAGTCATACCTAAAACTTGTTTAAAAAAAATGGTGGAAATGCTTTCGTGTTATATGGTTCTCCTTCTCATATGATTATAGCCTAATTTAGACATTAAAATTAATATTTAATTATAAAAAAATGCACTTGTGACCACCCCATATGCACACTTAACCTATGCTTAGTTTCATAGTTGTAAGCCAATATTACTCTACTTATATAGTTATGACCTTATATATCAAGGTAGACATAGTAATATATTTTCATATTCCTTATTCCAAGTAACCTAGACTCCTTACATGATTGATTCATACTTCCACTTTTACCATCTCTATTCCTTAAATGAAATCACTCCTTCAAGAAAATATTGTAGTCTTATCATGTCAAAAACCACTAGTTTCATCCTCCCACTAATTAATGACTAACTAACCAAATTAAAATTCATCCCATGAGTCATTCCACACATTATTCAAGCCCAATTTGAGGAAAACCCAAAAGTTCCACTCTATAAGCACATTTTTAGTCATTTCTTCATTAGATGATACAAGACTTCTACCATTTACAATCACTATAATATCTAAATGCACATTGAGATAAAAATACTTATTCTTCCCAATTCATATTACATATAGCCCAATAATCCTTGATCTAGGTGTAAATACAATAACAAGGTCACAAGTCATTTTTAAAACACATAATCACACTAGTATTTTACATAGACCATTCTAGTATGAGAGAAATATATGAGTTTGACCCCTCTTTAAGATATTTATATTTAGGAAATACTCAACATATGGGGTTTTAAAGTAAAAAATAACCCCAACCCCTTTCATGATTCCCCCATTATATATTATTTTTTCCACGTTATTATTGAAATGAGGTTAGAGTGAAGAATAAGGCACACATATACTTCTATAACAAAGAAAAGGCATCTAAATAGACACATAAGATATACAGGTGAAGACACATCAATTATAATTTACACAAAGGTTAAAACCCTAAAGGATGAATCCATGCCCTAAAAACATTAAATCATGCTGATGAGGTCCAAATAAGGTGGTGTTATCCTAGGGTAGCATAGATCCATGTTCCTAATTCAAAACAACCTCACACAATATTATAATCCATTTACAATCACTATTTTACTATTGTAGACCCAAGTTCCATATAAGTTATTTCTCTTAGTACTTTCTAATTTTAGCACATATATAAAAATAGTAAATTGTAATAAATTTTTATGATTGTTGTATATATTATGCATTTTGATTTACTTAGTAGTTTTTCTTAGGGTGAGTGCACAAATTTAGGGAACAAAAAAGGGCCTAACCATGGACATGATTTTCTAGAAATTTCATAAATATGAGCTTCTATAGATAATTTGAGATGGCTACACTCAAAATTTGAACATAGTATAAAAACATGAATTATAAAATTTTGAGTCTAGTTTCTAAAACACTTATTTTTTAAAAAATGATTAATTATAACTAGGTTAAACATCTAAATTTTGAATAGGAACTCCTTTTTTTAAAGAAAACATAGTAAATAGATGTCCATGTGACCCACCATTTTTTTAGCACCATTTAATATTGTTTGAAACCCTTTAGTGTTTAGATAAAATATTCTAGTTTGTGACCTATATTTTTTTCTATTTTTTAAATTAATTTTGAAAGTAAATAAATCCTAAAAACTGACAAAAAATAGATAGTCAACTATGCAACCCCCCTAACTACCTCAAAAAAATGATTTTAAAAAAAATGTGTGTAGAATCAAGACTAAGTTGTGACCATATAATTTGTTTTGAATTTGGATAAATGAAAAAAAAAATTACATAACACATGAATAGGCATGTAGTGGCCAAAAAAAGGGACACATAATTCAACATAATGTAAACCCTTAAAATAGACCAAATATTATAATTATTGTATATTTGGAAAGATGAGAGTGTGTCCATAGTCATGGTAAATTAATTTTGATTTTTTTTTTTGAAATTCATAGTGTATGTGGTGATGGAAGTTGAAATTTGTTGTTTTCTATCAAAACTCTTGGACTTAGCTATAGAATGATAAGTCCAAGCCTTTGGCTCTAGAATATTAAAACAACCTTGCCTCAACCCCCTGCTCTGCCCCCCAACCCCAAAAAAAATTAAAAAAAAAAAGGAATTGCTAAAAAATTATGCAACATAACTGCATTTAGATCCCACTACACACTTTACAATGCTAGATGCATCACCTTAGGTCAACACAAAGATGAGTAAACAACCCATAAATAGATTGGGTCATAAAGATACTTACATAAGGATGAACATCTCTAGATGATTCCATAGATAAAAGGTTACCCAAAAGATGATATACTATTTGAGGGGTATTAATGTGTGGTCCAAATTAATAGCCTTTAAACCTTATGGAAAAAATTCATATTCTCTATCAAACCACCTAGGGATCCATAGCCTTATTTAAGTATCCAATCAACCTATGCAGTTATGTCTTATTTATTCAAGGGGCCAAAAGGATATGTTCATGCCTTGAGTATCCTTATTATCAAAATCAATGTGTAGTTTAGTTCAATAAAAATATCAAATATCAAACTAATAGGTTTAGCATGGAAATGAGTTACCATATTGGTCATTTTAAAACATACAAGTCTGATAATAAGGTGGTACCAAAATAAGTATGAAAGGTCATAAAGGAAGACCAAGATATCATCATACCTAGATTTTACTTATGCAATCCTTATAATAATTTAAGATCAACAAGTAGCTATCAATGAATTGCTATCAATTTGATTCAACATAAGACTTAACCATTGATAAAAAAAACTTATTAAGTGACTAGTTAAACATTAGGCCAATTACAACATCATGAACTAGGTCATTTATGGCTATAATTATGAATAACTAGATGACTCCTCATACATTGATTGTGCATGGTCAAATATGTATCTAAAAGTAGTAGTTTGTCAAAAATAAATAACACATTGAACTTGAAGCTTCAACCCAAAAGTCATGTTAACATCCACCTAATCATGGCTGAGTTAATACATTCACAAGTCACTAATGATTTATTATTAAATTGCTAGTTGCCTAAAAAATCCAATATATGAACAACCAAATAGAATATGATTGGATCAACATCCATTAATAATGAGGAGTGGTATTAAATGGTAATAACATCACCTAAGGTCTGATCCACAATTAATATACAAAAATGAATATATATAATCCTATCCCAATAACAAATTTCCCCACAATACCATAATGTAATGCGACTATAATATATTTCCAACACATGTTAACATGACATGTCTTAGCTAATGATACACACACACATACATAATGAGCCTATACACTTAATTTATTAATCAATAAGTTTATACAAAATTTAAGATCATTAATATACATAAAATGAATATCCCATGCACCTCATAGCTAACCAACAAGAAAGAGAACATCATAATCATCTCTCATAACATGTTTCAATAGCATGAGGATAATAATAATATCATTCATATGTAAATACCTAAACTAATGGATTATATGTAACCTTTAATTCTAGATGACCAGGACACCCTTCCTTTAAAGTAAGGAGGTTCCATTACTATTTCACATATTAAAAGAGTGATCAAAAGATCTATTTCATAAGAGTACAATATGGTATAATATATAAATGTAAGGTTACTATTTACATAAAATAATACACAATTCCAAGTCTTAATAATAAATGGTTAAGACTAATACATTAGTGAAATAATACACTAATGATTGACAATTCTAACATATATAATATAGCAGCCCAATTGATAAGGAAAGAAATAATATTACCATACAGGTACTAGATTTAAAATAGGGCATCCTCTCAAAACTAATTCAAATTAAAATATTAATTCATACAATTATAATCCACAAATTTGACTTTATCATACCGAATCCATATTGGTTAGCATTGGCGAATACAATACTTGATCAAGTGATAAGATAGTCAGGCAATCAATTTATCAAAAGGAAGAGCCAATTGTATTTCTCTACTCTAAAAAGTGTGCAATAATTGTTTCAATTTAATCTGGCAATGTGAATTCCCCTCTATTAGATATTATAAAATTCAAATTCCATTTTTAATAAATCAAGTACAAAGAGAGCAAATAATTTAAACTAATTTAATTCCACATTAATAAAATTAGGCAACCTCATAATTTATTGTTTTGGTAATATTTTACTTTTTAAAAGGATAAATCATCAATGAAACTTGTATATAAACTCCCAAACAAGTAGGGTAATGTATAAAAATATAGATCCCTAAAATAACATTAACAATGCATTCAATATGCCTATAATGGTCTACAATAGTCAAGAGCATTATATCTCTCTCTCTAATCGTAAATGTCATGTTGCTTTAAATCAATTTATTTTTCTCTCACATTGACTATAACATCCACAAAAATATAAAATAGTTAAAATGTGTAACATGCATACTATCTAAGATGTTAATCATAAAAACAATAACGAACAATTTGATCAAAACACATGGAAAATCATTCAAGAGTTCCATAAGCATACAACATAAATTATTACCATCAATAAGAAAGTACAATCATAGAAAAAGAGTAAAAATTGGAGTTTTATAGGCAGCTAAAGTGGTGTTACTAGTTGAGGGTAATTAACCTCCTCTTTGGCTTAAGGTCATTACACCATTGCCTAGTTTATTTAAAACTCACACATCACCAATTATTAAATTGAAATATAAATAATTTCTACTTCTTAAAACCTTAGAGATTATGATAATTCCATACTTATATAATCTCATTTTATTTCAATTTATTAAACATGAATGCCTTGATATTATTAATGAGTAATGATATAACTTATGATCAACCCTATAATTACTAGATAAGATATAGTGGGAAGCTCATAGATGTGATTCATGCAAAATAGATCATGTTAACAAATAGTCAAGGTGTGTATAGTTAACAAGAGGTATGTGTTGATATAAATGAAAGGGTGTATTTCAGCCAAGCATGTTTTCCATACAATTATACTATTTGATAAATCCATTACATCTAAGGTATCGTAATACTAAGCCCATAATAATTAGGATGCCATAAAATTGGCAATTATTGAATACTATAAAACTTAAGTTATATTGTAATTAAATTCCTAACTGAACCATGATATACAGTCCATTACCATGCTCAAGAAGATCATGTAGCTATGGTAATTTTATTTAATAACTTCCTATTACACTAGCTCACTTATTTCATGTGTAATTTATAGCCATGGGTCAACAAAGTGAATCTAGTACTACATTATTAGGATAATTACAGCCATATATGTGATAATCACAATTAAGAAGAACCTTAAACAAACTAGCTACTTGACTTCTTCTAAAATAGGAATTCTGTTTCAATGATAGACTAATTTTTAAGTAAACATCAATCATAAGGAATGTATATACTTATAAGATGATATAAAATTTAGCATAAGCAAAGTATGAAAGGATCATGATCATCATAGACTTTCCACATAATTTGAATGTTAATATTAATGTGATCCACAAGTATCACACACTAAAATAGGACTTTCTAAACCTTTACTTAATAAGTGAAATCCAATACAAATCCATACTAGTGACTAAAATAATGTAAAGAAGGTTGGGCATACCCTCAATTAGAATCTGTAGAATTAGAATAATTCCCAAGATCACACAAACCCCAAACCATTATAGCTAATGTTTTACAAACCATTATGGCATAAAAGAATCAAAGTAAACAACCCACTCAAATAGTGTAACATAATAATGTCTAGGGTTATATCTAGATTTAGTTTCATTCCTACACACTAAACAAAATAATTCTACACAAAAATTACTACACAAATCATACTTTTACCTTGGCCATGACATAGGCCCATATGGGAATAATAAAATATTCCCATGTGAGAATATACCACACTAGGTTTTATACAACACTTGCAAATATTATAAAGGGATTCAAAATTTAGAATTAAACTAGAAAGAGAAAACACATGCTTGGTAAAATGTATGTAGGGTTTTTATTTTTTATTTTTTGACTCTTATTCATAGTGGTTCCACACTAAAAACAATTTCCCATCAATACTCAAATCTCCTCCATCACCTCATACCCATCTCACCGCTTCTTCTCATTCTATATTATTTCCCTTCCTTTCCTTTCTACTATTCATTTTCCTCTTTATCATCATGGATCCTACACCCAACTCCCTAATTTTCATTACATTTCTCCATTCCTCCCTTATTCTCCTTTCCTTCCTTATTTCTCCCCTTCCCATCATGGTGGTGGCCAAAATACAGATATGAAACCCCACTAATTTTTATAACTCTCCTCACCACCCCTCTCTAACTTTTTACTCAATGCCCAAATGATGGCCAATTCAATGTTATCCTAAAAAAACCCTAAACAAGTGATTTTGTCATTATATTAATCAAATTCCATGCCAATCTTGTGAACACACCATGGTCCAAAAACTTTTTTCCATAAGAGGGTTATGAGTCTAACAAAACCCCTTATGCCACCAACTTGCATTAAGACTATTAAAATAATAAAAGATCCTTTAGTTTACACTTGTTCACATGTTGATACTTTAAAAAAAATAAAAATCCATTTATCTACATATGCCAAATCATTACAAATTTTATACACTTTTATAAATAATAAACACAAGCTTATGGACTTTAATGTAATTTGCAAGGTTAAATTGCCAGGGATACTCAACTCAATGGTCCATATTTGGAGCATATACTTATGTATACATGAATAACTTATTAAAACCACTTTATAATTTAGTCATGAAAAAGTAAGCTCCTCTTGAACATATATACATATACATGTGTGTGTGTGTGTGTGTGTGTACACACACACACACACACATACACACATATGTATATGTATATATGTTCAAGAGGAGCTTACTTTGTCATGACTAAATTCTAAAGTGGTTTTCATAATTTATTCATGTATACATAAGTATATGTTCCAAATATGTACACACACACACAATTATATTTTAATTTGAAAGGATTAGTATAATTCTTATTACAATCCTATAGGTCATGCAATTGAACCTTATCCAACGTGATATAATGTGTCAACTAGTAGGGATATGATAAATCCAAGCCATTTTTGAACCAAAAGGCTTAGTTTTTTAAATTAGAATTTAAGTAACATGTACATTTTATAAAACATATTTATTATAATGTGTATAAATTATATTAAATATGTGTTATTTTTTCATAACACAAAAAAAAATCTCTATGGGTATGCATTTTTTTTTCTCAAGCTCCTTAATAGTGGTGTGTCATGATAGCGAAAAGGTACATAACTTTAGATATAAAATTAAGGTGTTGTGGTATCAAATTAGACTAACAAATACATATTAATATTTATACACACTAATACATGTTCCATCAATGGATCACACCTTAATGAAAATCTTATTTAGCTATTGGTTGGTGTAGGTCACTATTGATACCTTTCCCCTATATACACTACCATAAAAAGGATGCAATTATATTTTTTATGATTTATGGCCTCAATTAACAGGTTATGCAAATATATGATGAAAATGTATAAATTTGATAATGGAATGAGAATATTTAATATGCAATCTAATCTGAACACAAGACATTAGGACTTGGTTCAAGTCTAATTTATCAACCCCAATGTCATAAAAATATAAAAAGTATAATTAAATATGGTTGAATCTAAAAGAAATTGGGGCTATTTTTAGCCTCTTAAACCTAATTATATGAATATAAGATGTGATTTTGGGGTTGATCACCACCAATTTCATCAGAGATTAAAGCAAAGAAACATTAAATGCAAGTTTTACATGTATAAGATGTGGTATTAAACTCAATAAAATTGAATTGACCATCATATAATGAATTCAAATGCCAATTGGTTCAATTGTGGAGATAATTAGGGTTAAAATGAGCCACATGAACCTATTTTAAATTGTATACATGATGTTATTTGGAGTGAAATTAACCCTAAACTCTCATCATATATAATGAACTGAAGAGTTTATTCATTCAATTAAGGAGGCATTTGAGGCCAATTTGAACCCCTTCAACATAATTACAAGAGCATGTGATATGATTTATGGATAAATTAAGTTCAATTATGTAATGAATTGAGCCAATTAGTCAATTTATGTAATTAGGGATGTGATTTGGGAAAAATTGACACCCTAAAACTTTATGGCCCAATCAATTATATAGTTTATATAGCATATGGTTTAAATAGCCCAAATTTTATCATAAATGCAAACATGAAGGTAATTGTGGCTAATTTTAACCTATTTAATGTAAATTTGAGTCTATGATGTAATTAAAGGGTCTAAATTAGTTCATGTTTTGTGACATGTTTACCCTAAATCTTAATTTTATCACAAATACAGTTCTCATAAACCCTAATTTCATCACATGTATACAGACCCATTACACTAAACCCTAAATAGGTTAAACCCTAACTTTATGATTTGAATACAACCTTGAAGTTTCCTAATTTCATCACAAATTTTTTTTTGAAGGTAATTGGGGCCAATGTGAACCTATTAAACCTAGTTTTATGAGTCTAAGATGTGATTTGGGGATAAATTAACTCATATTTCCTTATATATTTATCTAATTAGTCAATTATTATAACTATAAACCTTAAATATTAATTTTATCACAAATACAAACATGAAGGAAATTAAGGCCTATTTGAACTTGTTAAACATGTACATATAAATTTTATAATATGATTGGAGTAATATTAACCCTAATTTCATCATATATAATGAATCAAAAAGTTTATTCATTTAATCGAGGCATTTGAGGCCAATTTTAACACCTTCAACCTAGCTACAAGAGTAGGATATGGTTTGAGGAAAAATTAAGTTTGATTTTATCATGAATTAATCAAATTAGTCAATTGGTGTAATTAGGTATGTGATTTGGGGAAAATTTATCCTTTTAACCAAATTTATGGCTTGATTGATTGTATAATATATGCAACACATGTCTTAAAATTGACCATATATCATGTATATTTTTCCTTTATCTTATATATAAACCACTTAAAGGAATATAGGCCACTTATCAATATTTTAATGATGGTAAAAAATAATATTTATTGTTTTGGTCTTGAAATGCTAATTAACTTATTTTTATCTATGTCTTGTTGATTTACACCTGATATTCTAATCAATCAAGTTCTTATTAGATTCCTTTAGGAAATGTCACCTCTATTAGGCTTATAACCTAAGACACTAACTCTGCAAACTTGGAATAGACATATTGTTTTAAAAAAAATATCATTCCCTTTTTTTCTCTTGTATGATATCATCCTTTATTTGATTGTATCACTAATACTTTACAAGTGTTTGATGAGTCGATGATAGACCAATGCCTCAATTCAAGATTCAGACTAAAACACCCTTCTATTTTGAATCCCATCCATCATTTTTTTATTTCACCATGGATCATATGGATTCCATAACTTGATACTAAGAAAAATCTACTTTATTCAATCTTCAAATGGTTATACTTAGAGGCTTGCAATTTTTGGTAGGACTATAACCTGCATCTAGTTCAAGATAAATCTCAACCTTATTATTTACTCATTATCATTTCCAAATCTAGATTAAATACTTAGAATAATGATACAGAGCCTATATAAGTTTTATACAAGTTCAAATTATCAATTAAGTTCAAATGAACAAGAATCTTGACTCAACCCCAAAAACTGTTACAGGGCTATGGATAGGTCCCTTTAGATCTTAAATTTAGGTGGAATTCACTTAAGTTAACCTCAATGGTTTCCTAAATGCTTCTTGGAACTATCATGGATAATATATAATGATGATAAATCAATCTTATTATTGGTTTCTCAAAAGAGAATAAATTCAATTGTAACCCTTGCTCCTTAGGTCTAAATAGGCTTATTCTAATTTACTCAAAGGGTCTTACCTCAAATTAAGCACCAATGGCTCAGATAGGTAATTTTTATCATAAATGAAAAAATAAAGTCACCGATCAATCATTTTAACCTATTGAACTTAAATGTGAGTCTATGATGTGATTAAAGGGGCTAAATTAGCCCACATTTTGTGACGTGTTGAATTGAATGTAATTTTGAGTAATTTCAAATTTAATTTGGGATAATTGAATATAATTTGGACTAATTAAATCTAATTTAGACTAATTAAATGGATTTTATAATAATTAACATCAACCAATAAGAAAATTAAACCTAATTTGGAGTGATTTAATATAATTTTTGCCTAATTGAACCTAATGTGGGCATGAATCAACTGAAGGGGCTAATTGAAGGGACTACATTGTATGATAGTATTATTGTATAGTTAAATTAGATGAAGATATAGATTAAAAAACATGTATGCATTATTTAATCTATAGATAAAACTTAGTTTTATTTTTTAACAACTATTTAACCCAAATTGATAATTTTGTCCCAATAGACATTCCCTACATATTTTATGCATACTCTCTATGTGATTTTCAAGTAATTTTTTTGACCCCACCTTTGAAAAGATATCAATTCAAATGGGTGAAGGATCATGTTTGAGGAAGAGGAATAAATTTAAGAATAAAACATCAAGATAATTAGTAGAGTTTAGAGAAAAACATAAGGTATGAATATAAACACTTCATTCTAGACAAAGTACAAACACTAATCCTGATGAGCCAATTGATGTAGATAATGAGTGAAATGACAATAATGAATTGAATAATGATGAAATTAACCATGAATAAAATTTCATGGAAACATGTAATGAAGAAATAAATAATGAATAAAATTCCATCCCACCACTAAACAATAAAGTCAATAATTATTTTAAAACACCCTATCAATAAATTCCATGATTAATAAAACCTTCAAAAATTGTGCATAAAAAAAACAAGTACTTAATAGAAGTTGATGAAAATATGTTGATACTAGTGCATAACAAAATTTGTGATCACCATTAAAGAAAACTGGCTTAATAAATTTGGGATAGTTTCTTTCATAGATTCGATTATGATAGTAAAAAATGTAAATTATTTATTTTTTTGATGAAAATTATTAAGATGAGAGCTACAATGTACACATTAGGAATAATAAAATCTAATATGGATGATGAAAATAATGAAATTGTTAAAAATATACATGATGTATATCATATTTTTAGGATCAAAATCATGCAACAAGATTGTAATTTTTCCCATCATATATTTGAAACTTGTGTAGTAAGTGGTCAAATAGAGAAAAAATGATTGACTTAAAAAATAAGCTGAGCAATTGATATAAAAAAACATTAACGAAAGCAATTAGGAGACATGAAAGACTTAATGAAACTGATACCAATGAGTTGTGGTCATTCTCTAGTAGAATTCCATGAAAATAAAATGCTATATTTTATGATCTCAAAGATTTATTTGCATAATTTTAGAAAGACAATACAAGAGTTTCATCCAATGTAGTAGATGTAGTGAAAATAAGAGTTGGTTCTCATAATCATAAACATAATCTAAATTTTTTATTGGATATGACTGAAACACAATTTTAATCTAAGTTTTTAGAGAAACATCCACAAATTTTTATTAGTCAAATATTTTTTGATATGGATAAAACTTTTTACATAAAAATAAATCACACACACACCAATTGTTGTAAGAAACATGTCAAATTTTCAATGCACTATGATATTTTTTCCATATTCAATGTAATTTACATACTGACAACATTTTATAGGAGTGTGGCATACAAATTCTACCAAAATAATCTAGAGAATTTATTCCAATTTTATTTTTGAAAGACTAGATGGACATTTATTTTATAAGAAATCATGTTTGGATGGAAATTTTAGTATTTGCAGTGGATTGCCAAAATTAAATAATTGTATACATGAGGATCATACAAGTGAAATTGGAAATAAATTAGTTGGTTTGAGAAAATATAAATTTGTGACTTATTAAGTAAAATATGGCAAAGAATCTAAAAGGTGTGAACTTATTACAAAATAGATACATGTTTCTAAATTTATGGACAAATTTAGAGAGAAATGTTTTTATGAGTACGTAAAGCACATACATAGGGTTAGATGGTTGGATTAAAATTTCAAGTTAATCAAGGACACAATCCCACTTGATTCAATTATTTCAATAGTCAACTTTGCTGAAAATTACACATTCAAATTGTAAATAAAATTTCAATCCTTATATTAAAACTCATCATAAGTTATCATATTCATGCATATAACATTCATGCATGAACTTGATAGTATAGATAAAGATCAAAAGACATCAAGGGAGTAAAATTTGTATATTAATGATGACTGATCACATTGTACAACATAGATGCTAGGTTTTTTTGAGAAGTTCTATAGAAAATTGACTTAGAGGAACATTAATTTAAATCAACATTACATTTGGACAAATAATTACACATTACAATTCAAGAATACACAAATTTTTGTATTGGTTAATAGGATGCACATTACCATTGACATAGAACATATTTGGAGTTTTACTAAGGTTGGCCTTAGAAAATGGGAGTATGATGGTGCTAGAACATGTGTAAAAAGATCCATTACAAGGGAGGAGTTGAAATTTGAAGAGGATACTAATTTGAATTATGGAAAAACTATGGTTGAATGGTGTAATGAGAACATGTGCCATGGTGCTCAATCAAATTTACTTTCCATAGGCATTTTTAGTTAATGGAGGAAGAAAACTTGGAAAACTATGAATATTTTATAAATATAATGGTTTAAAGTGAGATCCACTAATTTTGTATCTCAAATGTAAGTTCTTAGACTATTCATATAAGACACTTGGAATTTTTCTATTCTACATGCATGGAATCTATTTGGAATGAGTGTGAGTCACAAGACTAGGTGGATGATTGGAGTTATAGACCTCTAATTCTAATTAACACATATCAGGTTCCACTAGTCATTGCAACTTATAGATATGGAATCATCACATGACTTTGAACATGCATCTAATCTAGTGTATCCATGTATAATATTAATCATTATGTACTTTTTATTCTCATTAACTATCTTGATAGTGTAATTAAAAATTGTTTTTTATGATACGAGCATGTTTTCATAGTTATTATAGATGAAATAAATGAAAAGGGAATATGTTACTACTTATGTTGGTGTGTAGATGGAAATAAAAAATTGACTTCCATGATCATAAATGGAGAAAAGTTTGACTATCCCATTGGGTCTATGGTAGTCACTATAATTGGCTTCGATGATATCCTATAAAAAAGTCAGATGTATGGTTGTTTGAAGACTTCAAAATGCATAAGAAAATAATGCATTATTCAAATTTGGTTATTAAAATGAATACAAAATTTTAAAATATCATGGTAGGACATTAAATAGGAATTTATGGAAAATTCAAAATTAACACCATCAATATATTCTTAATACTATCAATATAAGAGCAGGTCCTAGTGGTTTATTAAACTGAAATGTGTAGGTATGTTGACTTGTAAATTATATATGTAATTAATTCTACCAATTTTTTTTTAATTTTTTAGGTAGTACATGCATAAATTTCATTTTTTTGTTACTTATTAATAATTTTTTTTAGGTTAGTGGTTCTAAATAAGCTTTCACCTTCATGTGGTTGGCACTGTTAATAAATAATTTTATATTCTTGAAGCTAAGAAAAGATTATTGATGTAAATTTCCCACTTGCATGACATATTTTCACAAACTAATATTTTCCAATGCCTCTTTAAATCTTTTTTTTTCCACCTTAACACTCCCAACCTATCACATAGGTTTTCACCCTTCACGCAAGATTTGATTTTAACTTATACTCTCAAAACATTGATCTTCTATCCTTATTATTTAGGTTTACAGATCTAAAATCCAACTTTCTCTCTTTATCTACTCAAATTCTCTTTAAAACATTTTTATAGGCTCCATATGACCCTTAATACAATCATTAATCATATTGTTTCAATAATTTATGTCCTTTCTTAGGTTTAATTCTCATAAAACTTAGAAATATGCCTGCTAACACCTATGTTATAAGTATTTTTTGGCTCAATACTACTTATATATTCATGAAAAGACTCTTTAATCACCTTAGGCACATTATATACAACTTAACCAAGTTACCTATAAATTTATATGATCCATATCTTAATAGTTTGTGAGATATGATAATTTGTCTACTAAACCCTTATTTTGCTTGTTTAGACACATGTCTGATTACACATGATCACTTAGAATATTATTTATATATTATCAAAAAGGATTAAAATCATATATATATATATATTATTAAAATTATCATTTACTAGGTGTCGAAAAGGTTTCAATTCATGTTTGAGGTAATACTTTAGGAGATATACAAGTTTCTTTATTCCAAAACCCTCACTTTCTTGAATTTTATAGACCTAAATGATATAAACATATATTTAGATATTTTTAAAGGTATTAAAGGTATGAGACTAAATTTAATTCATATATGGGTTTATGATAGAGTTATCTACCAAATTTTAACCCATTTGGATGGGTTATTTTTAATTTAGACCACTTTTAGTGACTAAAATATCTTATCTTAAGGTTAAGAACAAGAACTAGGTCGAGAACCATAGAAAAACTAAAAATGAATTAATTTATATTGATACAAATATGAAAATTGTTTGACATAGGGCTTGAACTATTATATTGTTGGGTGGGTAATTGGAATTGCATACCTTTAGTTTCATGTCTAAAGTTATATGAAAATCGACATTTTTCTTATGTTGAGAAGGGTATTATTGACCCTAAAAGGGGGTGTGTTTATGTAAAATCATGATGGAAGACAAATAACCTATTTTTTGGAATTATCCAACCCTCCAAATGTGTTGGAAATTCCAATTTTTAGCTAAGAATAGTGAAAATGTATTTATAGGTGGAATTATACCTTCAACATTGACAACATTTGTTATCAATGTTTCCATACTCCTAAACAATAGTGAAAATGTGCTTATAGGTGGAATTTAACATCATTTTAATTATATAACATGCAATTTTACTATAACTTGGATTGATGTATTTGTATTTGGGGGTTGTGGAGGAAGAAATCCTAGTTGGAGTTTAAGAAGTTGTCTCTTCACTACCAAAAAGTTATATTTTAGGACCCATTACCACAATTTGTGCCATATATTGCTATGTAAGTTTTTTAAAAATTTATATAGGATGAAATTATAGAGATTCAAAAGCATAATATTCATCTTACAGTTCATCCATATGACTTACTATTTTTATTTTATGCATGTTTGAAGTTAGGCTAAAATTTGGCATTTTTCTTGTGTTGGAAAATACATTCTTGAGCCTAGAATGAGTGGTGGGTTTGTTAATTGGGAATTATGGGAGGAAGATAACCTATTAATGGATATTATCCACCCATAAAAATACGTTGGTAATGTCAGGTTTTAGCTATGAAACACTAGAAATGAAATTCTCTAATTGCAACTTCATTAGTGATAACCTTTGTTATCAGTGTTTTTGCACTCCTCAACAATAGTGAAAATGTGGTTATGGGTGGAATTAGACATCATGGTAATTATATCATGTTTAATTTTCATATATATACATTATTATAGTAATTTATCTACACTTATGGGTCTCAGAGGTAGGAATGCCAGTTGGAGTTCAAGAAGTTGTCTCTTCACTATTAAAAAGTTACATTTAAAGACATGTTACTATAACTTATGCCACAAATTTATCTCTAAGTTTATACATAATTTATCTTGGGTAAAATTATAAGGATTAACATGAATATTATGGGTCTTATGGTTCATCTACGTGACTTGATATTTTTATTTTATGTATGTTTAAAGTTAGGCTAAAAGTTGGCATTTTTCTTATGTTGGGAAGGGTGTTCTTGAGCCTAAAATGGGTGGTGGCTTTGTCAAATGAATATTATTAGAGGATAATAATATATTATATACCTATTTTTACATGTTTATAGTTCCAATTTTTATCTAATAAGCATCTAAAATGGAATTTTCCAACTATAGCTTCAACTTTGATAACATTTATTGTCAGTATTTCTGTACTCCTAAATAATAGTGAAAATGTTCTTAAGGGTGGAATTGGACATCATGGTCATTGAATAAAATGTAATTTTAATATTTATACATTATTAGAGTGATTTATTTTCACTTGGGGGTCCCAGAGGTAGAAATGCTAGTTGGATCTCAAAAAATTATCTCTTCACTACCAAAATATTACATTTTTAGACCCATTACTGCAACTTGTGCCACACATTTCTCTCTAATTTTATAATAAATTTATATAGGTTAAAATTATATATATTTAAAATAAACATTAAGTATATTATGGTTCATCCATATGAATAAATGTTTTTTTTATGCATGTCTAAAGTTAGGCTAAAAATCAACATTTTTCTTGTGTTGGGAAGGCCATTCTTGAGCCCACAATGGGTGGTGGGTTTTTGGATCCAGAATTAAGAAAGGATAATAACCTAGTAATATATGTTATATTAAAATATAAAAATGTTTTAATTGTAATTTAATAGCCAATAAAAACCAAAAAATGGAGTTATAAAACTATAGCTTTAACTTTGGCAACATTTGTTATCAATGTTTGTGTACTCTTGAATAGTAGTGAAAATGTGCTTATGGGTGGGCTTAGACATAATTTTCATTGGATAATGTGGAATTTGAATATATAAACATTATTAGAGTATTTATTTTCACTTGGGGGTCTTACAGGTAAAAATTCTAGTTGGAGCTCAAGAAGTTCTCTTCACTACCAAAAATTTGCATTTTAGGACCCATTACTACAACTTGTGCCACACATTACTCTCTAAGTTTATAATAAATTGATATGGGATGAAATTATATGGATTTAAAATTAATATTATGGATCTTATGGTTCATTATTATTACTTTTTATTTTTTTCTACGCATGTCTAAAGATAGGTTAAAAATTAGTATTTTTCTTGTGTTGGGAAGGGCATTTTTGAGCCTAAAATGGGTGTTGAGTTTATCAAATGGGCATGATGGGAAGAATTTTTTTTTGGAGAGTTATAAATTATGTAATTTTTATTTCATTTAAGTGTCTATGTGATTATATTAATTTCCTTTATGGTCTAAGTGACAATGACAAAGTATGCAATGTGTTTGTCTTAGTATGCTTAGTTGATCTTCAGATTTAACATGGTTGAAGATGACCAGAGATGAGTTTGGTTATTTGAGAATGTGAAAAGGGTATTATAAATCATAAATAATTATTTTATTTCCTATTTTCATGGTTTTATTTCATCTGGTTTATCATTATTTTCATCTAGACATTTTGGGTCTAGTGGTGGAAAATATGAGTAGGTAGTTTGTTAACATCACCATTTCCATGTGTGGACGAGTAAGGGGGAGTTGTTCATATGGTTATGATAAAATTAGTCCATAGTTTATATTAAATTAATTTAAGGTCATTTAACTAAGTGTGGTAAAATATATGCAATTGCAAAATTGGGCTTCTAAGCATTTTGACAATGTTTTGGCATACTTAGCCAAATTTGCTTGAGGTAAGAAAGAGCTGAGTAAGCAATTTGATGATGGAATATATCACACATGTGGATGTTTCAATATATTTTTATGATATTTTTTTATTTAATTTTTTTCCTAGTTGATATTAACTAAATTTCATGTCATGTGATGAATCATGTCAAAAGATATGCATGTGCAAAGTTGGCCTTCCAAGACAGTTCTTAACATAGTTGACTCTATGGCAGAAGAAATATGAGTGTGAAAATAAATGAAGTTATATATTGCACATGTCAAGGTTTAAAGAGTAGTTTGAAACATTTTTGTATTTTCATATGTGAGGATATCATATGGTCCAAATTTTAGATCATGCATCTAAGCACAAAAAAATTTATTAAGGTCCAAAGTTGGCCTTTCAAGCAGATAAAAATGGTCCCCATACTTAGTCTACTTTGCATGATGTTAAAGAACATGACCAAATGAAGATCCAAAGTTTCATAGGTGATCATTTAATACTTATATAATATTTCATATTGAGTGAGACAATTTAAAGGTGTCCAATGATTAATGAATTTAAATATTTAGCTCCTTACAAAAAGATCGACAAAGCATGTTCATTCCAAGATATTTGGAAGTAGTGAGATGAGGATAAGTGTTTGAAGTTTAATGTTGAGAAGAGATAAAGGTCAATTATATTCCAAAGATAAAAGGTGAGAATATTTTCATACTAATTGAGATCAATGGTACGTATTAAATTCAAAATATCAAAGTGATAGTTGTCTAGCATTGTTAAAGCAAATAAAATCTTGAAGAGATTGATGGAGCGTGTGTGATCAAGATTGCAAGATTGTACAAGATGAGGCAAAGTGTTTAAAGTTTAATGTTTAGATAGTGGTTAAATTTGAGTTAAATTTATATCAATATTGATGGTGCATATTTAATATTAAGTAGTGAGGACATGAGATGAGGACATGGTGTTCGAGGTTTAACTGTGACTGCTTGAATTCAAATATTTGAATTTAACAAAAGAATGAATAGTGTTTGGTTTTTGTACCATATCTTTTAATCTAAGAAAAATTTACTCATGGTGTAAAAATAAATTTTTTAGAGGAGTAATTCAAATATATAAATATAAATTTTAAGGTCTAAAAGTATGTACATACAAAGATATTAAGCTTCAAACTTGACTATGTGTTTGACCATGGATTACAAGTGACTTGAGAAGGATAATTGAGCTTGTGTTGATGATCTTTTGATGTTTCATGATGAATTAGCTATTATAGATTATTTTAAACTCCATGAGGATTATATATATGTATTTTAGAGGTGTGATCAATCTATTTTGAGTATGTATAATGATTAATAAGTTGACTTTATGTTCATTCATAATGATTGTGTGTACAAATATGTGTCTAAGCTAATTAGGGGTTAGAAAAAGTGTGCTATGATGGATTTTTAAACTTAAAGGGGACCTATAGATCATGTGACATGGGCCCATATACTTTTAAAGTTTTCTTTCATTCTTAATTTTCTCAGATAAGGGTCAAAGAGGTAAATGGGTCATAATAAGACCTATAAGGTAACTTAGGCTTATTTGAAAGAGAGTTGTGCTTAAGTGTGACCCATATATGATGCCTTAAGGGTTAATGAATTCACAACACATGACTAATATGTTGATAATCATCAAGGATCTATAAATAGTGAAACCAAATGAGATGCTTTCTAGAGTTGTGTGAGACAATTATGGGGAATTTGTATTAAGGGGATAGTGTTGTGGAGCGAAGGAAAGGGTGGGTGCCCAATAGATGATTTGATGAGTATAATAGATTTAAGATTATGTGTATGACCTATATGTCTTGTTTTTATTTCAAAATAGTTCTTTTTTAAGTTAAAGATGAGTGAAGAGGTATAAAGTGATCCAAAAGGGTGTTTTGGATGCTTTGAGTGTGCAGAGTTGAAGAGAGCTGATATAATTTATAATTCCATCATATTGGTAGGTAATAAGTGTTTAGGAGATGTTGTTCATAGGTGTTGTTGTGTTAGCTCAACATTTATGGGGTTGTATCCTCTTTTCAAGGTGAAATTTGCTAAAGGTTTAGTTGTGGCAACTTAGCTAGATAGGTGTAGTAGCACTTTGTGGGATTGTAGGTTCACTAAATAAGGGATGGTAGTTCATTGATAAATTGTAGCTAGACTAAATTGGTTCTTTATTTTATAGGATATTAGACCAATTTTAGGTTGTAGTGGTTTTTCTCCCCCAAGAGGGTTTCACATATATGTTGTGTGTTATGTGCTTGATCTTATATTATCTCTCTTGTTCATTTCTATGAATGATGTGTATGCTTCTTGAATGCTTATGGTAATTGATAAAGTTTTTGAAAGTATTTAAATTTAATTTGAATATCTAGGATCACTAATTCACCCCCACTCTTAGTGATTTTACCTTTAAAAATTGATATTAGAGTAGGTCCTTTGGTAAAGGATTGAAATCTTGAAGGTGATCCAAGGTAGAATATGGGTAGTCATTAACGAGGATTCTCTACTATGAAAGCACTAGTATTCAATAGATCCAATCATACTTTTTGGAGTATAAGGATGAGGACATACATTATGTCCCAAGGGTTTAATGTATGGTAATATCTTGTGGATGGTTATGTTGTTCCTACTACTCATCCATCTAGTACTACATATAAGAAGTTATTTGAGAATAATTCTAAGGTAGTGAAAGCCATCACTTATGGTCTTAAAAAGACTAAGTTCACCCAAGTAATCCATTATAAATTTAATAAAGAGATGGGATAAATTTCACATCATTTATGAAGGATATTCAAAGGTCAATCTTGCTAAATTATGGACTCACAAATGGAAATTTGAAAGTCTTAAGATGAAGGAAGAAGATTTTATGGAATCCTTTCTATAGAGAGTTGATAAGATTTTAAACATCATCAGGTGTCTTAGAGATAACCTTGAATAGCCTACTATAGTTAAAAAGGTATTAAGGTCCCTCTCTCTCATGTTTGATCCTAAAGTATCTATTGTAGAAGAAAGTCATGATCTTACTCATCTGAAGTTGGATGAATTGCATGGCATCCTTACTGCCTATGAGATGAGGAAGAATTATGATATACTACCTAATAAGGAAGCAATATTCAAGACAAAGATGAAGCCTAAGAAAATTTTCCAATGTAAGAATCCCAATGAGGATGAATTTTTTGATATTGATGAAGATGAAATGATCACTTTATTTACAAGGAAATTGAAAACAAGTCTAGGAAAGTATAAGAGTAAGCTACCTTTCAAATGATATAATTGTAGAGAGTTAAGAAATTTTACTAGAAAGTGCCCTCATAAGCATGATGATGAAGACCAAGATGAAGATATGAACACATATAGGTCTGATAAGAGGAAGAAAGGTTTCAAAAAGTATGACAACAAAAAGTTTTTCAAGAATAAGAAGAGTCTCTACACCAATAAAGACTATAGCTCATTAGATGAGAGTAAAGATAGTGACTTAGAGTCTGATCATGAAGATGATGGTCCTATTGAAGATGAAGCCCTTTTATAGTCATATAAAATGCAAAAATGGTAACTTGAGCATGGTTAATGACACCCAACCCTTAGGTCCCTCTTTCTTGCTTTCATGACTCTCTTAGGCTTATTTTCATTGATTCCTAGTCATTTATAACCTTTTATACATGGTCATATGTTACCTAGACTATTGTTTCCAAGACAAATCAATTTCCATAGGTCTTGTCTATTTAGGATAGTAGTGCCACACTTGGAATATAGCATCAGTGACACTCTTATATGCTTTTGGTGTTATTTTCCAAGTCTATTTCTTTCCCCAACAATCAATTTCTTCTGATTCCACATATTTATCCTTGTTAGCCTAATGCAAGTATATTAACCCATGAATAATATATCCTTATAAAATCACATTCAAAGATCATTTAGAAAGGGTTGTCAAATATCACTAAGAAAGCAAAAATATAAGCAAGACTACTCAAGCAATCTTCCCTATTCTCTGCATACAATCAATCAACATAATTACAAGCTCATTCAAATCATTAAACTAGTACCTATCCACCTTAAGCACATCTATTTTAGCATTATGAATCTTCATATACATTATTTCACAAAGCACATCAAGTGGGATAACTACATATGGATTGATACCTCTTTAGAGTATTGGTATGTAGGTAGCATACCCACACATGGGGTATGAAGCACATTCAGTGTATTTTACACACACTACCCCCCCTCTTTCTAAAAATTGGTCAAATCACAATGGAAGATAGGATTTGAAGAAATAATCTACTCTACAGGGAGATATATAGACTTCTAGCTACTAAAACTTCATACACAGGGTCACACAAACATAGGAAACAAAACCCAAAAAGCTCAAATTCCTAAGACAAAAATGACAAAGGGTGACTATAGTGTCAATGTTACTACTCTCAAGTTATACCACTCCTATCTAATCACAAAACAAAGTTCAAATCTAAGTTTATGCTAGTGTCTTAGTCTTACACAGTGAATTCTTGCCTCTATCTCAGTCAGATCAATTAGTTTTTAGCTAAGTTTTATTTTCTTCTCCTTATTAATATTTTTAGAAAAGTTTGAATTGTAATTAATTTACAAAATTAGTAGCTTAATTATTTTAAATTAATTTTACTAATCAGACTGTTTAACTAAATTAGGAATAATACACCAATATTCTCAAAATTGTTAAAACATTTGGTGAACACGACTTACTTCAAACACACATAAAACCCCTAAAAACCCTAGGGTAAAATTCCTAATAATTTCTCAAATATATTTTTTAATTTTTTACCTCCATAATAAAATAAAAAATTAACATTAAATTTTAAAATTTCATAGTAACTTTAAAATATTTTTCTTTCAAACCCTAGTTGCCCATACCATGTCCCAATATTTTTCCAATCATTTTTTGAATTTTTACTAGCATGTTTAAATTAAAAAATCCATTCAAATTTCAAAATTCAACAGTAATTTTGAAAAACATTTATTTTTCAAAACCCTAGTTTCATCTACTAGGCCTTGTTAAATCATTAATTTTCCAATAAATTTCTAATTTTTACTTGCATATATAACTCATAAATTTGCTTTCAAATTTAAAATTTCATAGTAAACTATTTAAATAATTATTTTTTAAACCCTAGTTGCATGTAGTAGTTCCTACTACTTTTGAGATATCATCATATGAACATTATAAAATCAGATTTCAAAATGGATCTCACTTATTTAAAATTATTTCTTACATTTCTTGTAAATAACAAAGAGACCATCATGGGTTCTATCATGTACATGAATGATGAAGTTTATCATATGTTAATACAAAGATTTATTCTTTACATTTCATGCTTATATTTCATAATATGGGATGATGTCAAAAAAGTCATTATTTAACATGTTAATATATATTTTACATCACTTCCCTTGGAGCCTTTATCCTATGCCAAGTCATATTGTATGGTCCATTTCAATCTTCCCCAAATTATTACTTGTCACTCGAGAGCCTAGTTGACATACTTTATACCTCCACCACCTTGACATATTGATTATCTTCACTCTCCTCCCTTAGTTACTAATAGCCCTATATGAATAGTAGATAATTGGGTTAGAGTTGTTACTCGATGTGCCACCATGCCTCTTCCACCTAGTTAGGAGCCCCACCACCCTCCTATTCCTTCCCATGCCAGGCCCAATCCACCCACATAGGCAAATTTGCATAAGGCATATGATATTGTTGATCAATTGAGAAACACTCCAACTAAGATTTATATGTTATAATACTTTAGAAAACCAATGCATTCAAGGACATTCTCTATTAGGCACTCACTCAGACTTTTATGCCCATTGACTCTGAGCCTTCTTATTTTGCATTAGTGGTTAACACACTAAAAACTATAGAAGATGCTATCACTTTTGATCAGGATGACATATCATCTCAGATAATTATTGATCAAAATTTACCAATATTCATATAAACTCAAGTCAAAACTAATGTAGTAAAGAGAGTTCTAGTTGATAGTGGTTTCAGACTTAATTTATGTAATATTACGTTCTTATAGACCATGGGAATATATATGGCATCCATGAATAAATCATATAAAAAAAGTAGAGGGTTTGATGATATACCATGATAGACATTGGGCACCATTACTTTGGATATCACAATAGGACCCAAAACCCTCTTTATGCAGTTCCAAGACATGCCAGGTCCTCTTCATTATAATATTTTACTTAGATGACCTTAGATACATGTTATGGGGGAGGTCCCTTATACTCGTTATCTATGTGTTATGTTTTTCCATGAAGGATACCTTTACATATGTCGAACAGATAACTAGCCATTCAAATATTATGGAACTATAGAGTCATATTTGACTATTTCACCAGATGGGATACCTCATATCATAGTTTAGCCACCACCTCATTATATTTCTCTTGATCATATACACACATATGAGGTTGGAGAGACTATGAATTCTTGAACTCTTCCACTTATATTTGTGCCCTCAGCTCTAGATTTTCAACTAGTCACAACAACTTTAGCCATTCTATCTACTCCATCATTCACAATTCTTACACTTGTTACAATTATACATTCACTTATAGTAGTTTTGATAGTACCAATTCATTCTAGAGATAAAATCACTCCATCAATTACATATACTCTCATAGTACCATTGGCTTCTACTACTATAGTTGATGACACCCCTATATCATAATTACCCCTTATGATAATTTTTGAGTTACCATATTACATGATGTTGATACAGATTTCTAGGCTTATTCAAATGATGATATGACACCCAAAATCATAGATGACTATTTGTGTGGGTTGAGATTTACACCAATTAGCCCAAGAAAGTATTTATATGAATCTAAAACTCTCATTAGACATCTTACATCACTCTTAGCATTTCTCACTACACTTTTATGATATATTTCAGATTTGTGGCCATAGATAGATCACTTGGAACATACAGTTCATATGGTTACCTCTATAGATATATAGTTAGTCATTTAGATTCAGGTAGGTAACACACAACATCAACAAAGATTATGCTATAGATGTTACTTGATCATGGATTAATCACCTTACCTACACTGTGACATAAATCTATTAGCAGATTATCTTAGTAATATGGTCACCCATTTTATCTATTTAACAAGATCACAAGTCATAATACAAACTCATGTATAGATTTATATAAGAGATTGGATAAAATATAGGTTCATGTTATTATTCAGATTATATCACCATTAACACCAAATTATTCACTTCCCTTGAAGCAATATACTACCATAACTAAACATCCTAGAGAAGAATCTTTATCTCCACCACTAGAGTAACCTTCAGTTCAACTTCGATAGGATGACACCATATACATAGATTATATATCATATAATGATACTTATGATGATGATCTTAAGGCATTTAATGATGGTAGTGATCCTTTATTACATATCCATCTCCAACTAGCTCCATCCTTAGACCCTTTACCACTCTAGCCTATCCTTTTATTCATATGCTTGTATATAATCTCATTATGATTACTTATACATAATTTTCTTAGTATCACCTATATATACTTGATTTTATAAAGCTCAAATATATATAAAAAAAAAACATTCAAATAAGTTCAAAATACAAAATCATACAAATAATTCAAAAACACAAAAAACATTTTGATTCTATACATTATCAATGCTTTACATTTCTACTATTGTGCTAGACTTACATTTGATGTTTTATGCTAATGTTTGTCGATTTATCCATATTACCATGCTTCACTTGATCTCTTTTGAGTGTGTGTGGTGACATCCAGCTCTTTGATTACTTCACTCTACCCATTGAGGGAGCATCCTACTTTTATATCAAGACATACATCGATATACATACCCATTAGGGTTATCTTCTACATGAATACAACATCCAAGTTATGTCATTCCTAAACCACACACTCTAGTTATCATGTTGATGTACATTATTTACTAGCTTATACATATTACTATATCAACATATTACTAGTATATAACACTTGTGTATTTATTATCATATACCTAGTTTTGTATTAACATGTCTTGCATACTTTCCCTCTTGCTTTGATTAGTTAGATGTGATTATATTTCCAGTTATTAAATTATTTTTTTTCCTACTTATCATAGCTAGATTATTTGTATTTATTAGTTCTTGTTTATCTCCTGTATGTTCTTAAGACATTTACCAATGTTTTTTTCTTCTATTCATATGTATGCCTTAGGACATTTTTTAATGTCTTTTGCCTGTAATCCTCTATATGATTATTTTTTCCATGTCAATTTTGCTTATTTCAATTATATGTGTATGTGGAATTTGAACATTCCTTGTATGCTTGCTTTTTAGTTTGAGTGGCATGTTCCCATGTCCCTTGTTTACTTCACCCCTTGGCCACCCTTATATGTTTCTTACTTCTTGCCTTGTGTGCTTATTTCTTGTTTGATTCTCATTATTTTCAATGCCATGATTCAGATCATGCATTTATCTTGCTTTCTTGGATGTCATGATGGACATCATGCTCCATCCCTCCAACTAACAATTAAAAACTAACTAGACTTTCATTTCTAGTTTAGTACATTACACATGTTCTGAAATTATTATATCCATCTAAGCATAACCCTATTGATCTAACAATATCTCAATACAAATCATGTTATATCTTGAGATATCTTGTCAACTATCATTATTATATCATGTATCATTACTATAACATGTATTTTTGTAGCATAAAACACTTGTAGGGCTCTTTATTTTGAGGGAAGTCATTGTAGGATATTCATTCCTACCCTCATAATAGGGGGAAACAAATAAATATTTTGTCTTAGAGATCAGAGCTCCTAATGGCTAAAATAGTTGTTTTTAGAATACCCAAAATAACAACCAGACATCAAAACAATCAAAATAGGCCAAGTAAACAGTCAAGAATCTAGAACAGTTACTAGATTTGGTCCCAGATAATAACACCAAACCTAGACTATAACATCGATGATATTAGTGTCCACTTTTTATGCTCCTATCCAAAAAGTAGAAAAACTAGACATTATAAAAATAGATATAAAAGTAGGTTTAGTTATAGTTTTACACATTTAGACCAGTTCAAAATTAGTAGTTTTTAGTACACTTTTGCTTAGAGAATCCAAATATAGGGGGCATCATGCATGGCATGATGGTTCTCACTTCCAATTTTAGATATGGAAATTGATATAACTTCTAGATCATAATCCATGTTTTAGACACCAGTGATTGGGGGAAATGTGCAAGGCACATTTGCTTCTTTTCTTTTTGAGTTTAACATTACCCAGACATTCTTAGCAGTTGCATGCCTTATTCCATCTACAGGTAGTTGAAATTATTTTGGAATGGCTTTCATACAAGCCTAACTTTTTGAGTTCTCAAGTTACTAAGTTCTTAAGTGGCTTTAATACAAGCCTAATATCCATCTTTTAGAGTGGCCAAGAGTGGCCTAGTTTCTAGCATACATACGGCTATCCATACCAACATTGTTAGATCAGAGTACATTCATAAGATTTAGTATACATATCATATGATATACATTTCATACTAATATTAGTTCATATCTTCACTTCATGGGGAAAAAATGGAGCCAAATGAATAGCTATCATTTATATTATTGAGCCACCTATTCAAATGGATTGGACACATAGTCCAAATAGTGATCAACACATGCAAGACAATCTAGCTTCACTTAGTAGGTGATGATGGAGCTGAAGGGCCAACTTTTACATTCTTGACCCAATCTCAAGGAATTGAGCACTCATCTCTATTCATGATATTACTTTTGGTACAATAATTTATAGCATTACTCAACATAATCTAGCATCACTCGGCATCACAATAGGTTTTATATTGGTTTGCATACCTCGTGAGGTGTATTCATTCCTTTCTCTTCCTATCTCTCTTACCCAATTTTGTACATTCTTATTTGAGATATAGCATATCTAATAAGAACTAATTTACTTTATCTTTTATCTTGCAGATTCATACATCATAACATGTTCTCTCTATGCACACCCAACATCACAATAGCTTCATGAGCTTCACCCTTATAGGTAAGTTTAGGTACGCTTTCTATTTTTTATTTATCCTAGTATTTCACTTTGATGCATCACTAGAATAAATGGGGGTCAAATTTAGTCATATAAAATACAAAAAATGGTAAATTTATCATGGATAATGACACCTAACCCTTTTTGCTTTCTTTCATGACCCTCTTAGGCTTATTTTCACTAATTTATAGTCATCCATAGCCTTCTAAACTTGGTCCCAGCTCACCTAGACTTCTATTTCCAATACAAATCAATCCCCCCATGTCTCATCTACTTAGGAAAATAGCACTACACTTGGAATATAACATTGGTGCCACTCCTAGCTACTTTTGACACTATATCCAAGTCCATTTCTAGCCGCAATGGTCAATTTATTTTGGTTTCCCATCTTTATCCTTATCAACCTAATACAAGTAAATTTAACCCATGACCAATAGATCCCTATAAAATCCCATTCAAAGATCATTTGGAAAGGGTTGTAAAATATCACTAAGTAAGAAAGAATACACGTAAGACTACTCAAGTAATCTTCCTTATTCTTGGCATACAATCAACCAACACACTTACAAGCTCATTTAAATCATTACAATAGTCCTTAATCACCTCAAGCACATCCAATTTATCATTATACATCTTTATATACATAATTTCATAAAGCACATCAAGTGGGAGAAATACATATGGCTTGATCCCTCTTTGGAGTATTAGTATGTAGGCAGTGTGCCCACACACATGGTGTGAAGCATGTCAAGTGCATCTTAAACACACTAACCCCCATATTTCTCAAAATTGGTAAAATAATAATTAAATATAGGGTTTAAATAAATAATCTAATCTATAGGGAGCTATATGGACTTATAACTACCAAAACTTCATAGATAGGGTCACACAGACATAAAAAACAAAACCCAAAAAGCTCATATTCTCAAGAATATAGTGGTAGAGGTGGAATCTATCATCAGTGCCACTACTATCCAATTATAGTTCTCCTATCCAATAAAAAAACAAATTTTAGATCTTAGTTTATGATAGTGTCTTAGTCCTACATAGCGAATTCTAGCCTCTATCTTAGTCAGATCAATCAGTTTCTAGCTAAGTTTTATTTTCTTCTCCTTATTGCTATTTTAAGAAAAAAATTAATTGAAATTAATTTACACAAATCAATATATTAATTATTTTATGTTTATTTATTTATTTGACTACTCAAACCCTTTAACTAAACTAGGAATAATACATCAATATTTCAAAAATTATTAAGTCACCTCTTCATGGATAAGGAAGGAAGTTTCTCACATCAAACGGAGTCTACTTGGAGTGATTTAGATGATGATGAAGATGAGCTGGACTATGATAATGTATTGACAAATTATATTTAAGAACCAAATATTGAGAATAATATCAATAAGAAGATGAAGTCTTAACTCAAAGACTATGCAAATCAATTCAGTGTGTATGAGGCAAGAGTGAATAAAGACACCAAGGAGCATGAAGATATAAACAAGCATCTCAATTGTTAATTAGAAACCCTATCTACAAGCTTGATATATAAATAAAATGAATGTTCAAAGTCTAAATTTTAAAATGAGTCATTAAAATATGAATTAGATAAGACATCTAGTATTGAAAAGAGCTAAGGTGATCTAGACAATATTATGAGTGGTCAAAAACATGCTTGTGATAGAACTGGTATTGGATACAAAGAAGAACTAGATAATATAACTCAAGACAATATGAAGGATAATGTGAATAAGGACAATCATACTTTGAAGAAAAATCATCATACAAATAATTTTAGAATGAAGACAAATCATACTAGGTAGCCAAATACCATGTGGTATGCAAGTTTCAATGGTTATTTATACATGTAATAAATTTGGGAATAGAGTTATAGATTGAAATATACCTATTATAAATGAGTTTTCTTGGAACTATGATTGGGTTCATCAGTGAAAAGGTGTAAACAAAGTTTAGTGCTTCAATTGTCTTAACATGGAACACTATGAAAACCATTGTCCAAATAAGGTTAAACAATGTGAGTTCTCTCCAAAAGGAGGAGGTTGTTTCCTTTGTCATGACATAGGACACCTTGAAATTTTCTATCCAAACAAGGTATGAAAAACTATTTTACATCAAGGAGTATTGTTTACTACAACTATGAGAAGATTGGCCACATTTTTAGCTTTTGCAATCAAAGGTCATTAAGTCAAAAAGAGTTCAATCAGGGTGCTAAAGTGTAGGGAAGAAGGCAAGTTAGCTCATGGAAACCAAAGGTGGTACATGTGAGTCATGATGAGTCTATAGGTCTAAGTAATTTATTTGCTATGGTGGAAAGTTCTTTAGAAGTTGAAGAGTGACAAGGGCTCTCATTGTCTGCTTAGATTGTGAATAAAGAGAAAAAGCTCAAAGAGAAGATCACGGTGCTATTTGAAGCTATTCTTAAGGTATGTATGGATATAAGTGTACATACTACCATTAATGATCATGTATCATGTAAATAAAATCAATTATCAATACCTAGTGATGAGGTTCTTAATTGCAAGGTGGATTCTTCAGATGAAAAGGTATGTTATGAATCTATGTAGTCTCCATGTATTGTCCATCCAATCATATAAGAGAAGGAGAATGTTGTAGTGGATGAGCATGTTTCTTCTCTTAATCCTAAGAAGAATAAATATAAGCATCAAATGACCAAGGAGGATAAGTAATATGAGGAGTTGTGGGAAACTCCTAGTTTCACATTGTTCTAAGACATTGTGAAGTAGGATGTCTCTACCTATGCTTCTTAAGAGACATATTTCTTATGGAAAATCAAGTTTGTGTGATCAAGATCATAATTCTAATATGTATAGTGACTTGTGTTTATCTTATAAGGTCATTGGTCAAGGGGGATCAAAAAGTTCATGAGCTTTATCTAGAGGTTTATGAAAGAGCTATAGTGCAATTTTAGATTGAAGGTTTTCAAGTGGAAAAAGAGGACTTATGATTTATAAAGATGATATTTTTTAATATAAAGGTCTATTGTCCTTATTATAGCATGCTCCAAGTGTTTTTGTGGTCTGAAGGTATGTTGAAGTTAAATTGAAGATTTTTATTTGCTCTTGGGTTTCCCAGTTTATGTTTAAGAGTATGTAGGCCCTAAAATGGGTTATAGGATGTATGGGTTCCAAAATATGTAGAAGATCAAATATTGGTCCATAATTTTTTAATTTTTGTCTCTAGGTGTACAAAAAAATTTAGAGGTGGACATTGACTAGAAGGAGGTTTATTGGCTCTATTTGTTTTGATATTATAGGGTTTTGGGGTATGTTATAAAAGTGGTTTGCCTTATGATTTGAGTTTTGAGGCTTATTTATAGGCTAAATGGGACAAATGGGTTGTCAAATCAAGATTCACAAAGATTTGAAAGTTTTTGGTTTTCAAACTATTCATGTTTTTATCAAGATGGAGGCCTAATTAGCAAGTTGGTTTGTGAAGGAAGCATATTACAGAGGATGAGATAATTAATGAAAATTTGTGTGATTAAGGGGTAATATGAGAATTATTTAGACATTAATTTTGAAGTCTTGAAGGTGTGTCTATTATAATTTGGGGGCTCTACAAATTCTAGTTAGGGCTACAATGAGACTAGACAAGTCTACTAAGAAGATGAGTACTTTTTGTTTAGTTTATCCAAAAGGGAAAGACATTGTATTTTAAGATAAGTTCTCAAGTTGGTTCAGTGTATGTTTCCTATTTGGTGAGTGGCATGAAGTTATATTGATGATCCTTGAGGTGGCTTAAGAGAGAAGGCTAGTAAGCCTATGTGGTGGTTCTTCATGATATGTGAAGATCTGAAGATGCTCAAGTGATGAAATGGCTCAAAAATATTAGGAGTCACTATCAGATGTTTCTTATGGATTTCCATTAAATTTAAATATTTTGTGTGTTCTCTATTCATGGGTTACAGTGCTTAATTGAAGAGAGTGTTGGCATGGAGTAAGAAGGATGTTGTCAAGGTAAGAAGAGGTAGGATCAAGGTAAGGGGGAGTTTGTATCATATTTATAAGGTGGTCATATATTGTTGGTAGTATTTTTAGGTCCTTAGGATTAGTTGGTTCCCACTTTGTCATTGTGTCAAAGGGGGAGAAAGTACCTATTGTGAAGTTCTTGAAGAGAGAAAAGGAAGGTGATCTATATGATGTGTGTTGACATCAATGATAAAGGGGGAGACTATTGGAGAGTTATCAATGATGTCATGGAAGTTTTTAGGTGAGTGGATGAAGTGCCTTGATAGTCTAAGTGATAATGACAAAGTATGCAATGTGTTTATCCTAGTATGTTTGGAGTATGCTTGGTTGATCTTCAGATTTGGCATGGTTTGAGATGATCAAGGATGAGTTTGGTGATTTGAGCATGTGAATAGGATCCTATCAAAATTAAAGAATTATTTGAGTGATCATTTTCATGAGTGGATTTCATTTTGTTGATCATTGTTTTCATCTAGACATTTTGGGTCTAGTGGTAAAAAATATGAGTAAGTAGTTTGCTAACATCACCATTACCACATGTGGATAAGTCAGGGGGAGTTAGTAATATGGTTATGATCACATTAGTCCCTAGTTTATATGAACTAAATTTTAGGTCATGTGACTAGGCACAAAAAAATATATGTAAGTGTAAAGTTAGACTCCTAGGCAGTTTGATAGTGTTTTCCCATATTTAGCTAAATTTACATGAGGCAAGAAAGATCTGAGTAAGTAGTTTGATGATGACATATCTCACACATGTGGATGTTTCAATAAAAGTTGATGATATGGGTTTTTTTAGTTTTGTGCCTAATTTATATATGCTATATTTTAGGTCATGTGATGAATCATGTCAAAAGATATGAATGTGCAAAGTTGGCCTTCCAAGACAGTTCTTGACATAGTTAGCTCTATGGCAAAAGAAATCTGAGTGAGAAGATTAATGGAGTTATTTATCACATGTGAAAATAATTTAGGATTATTTTGACACATAATTATATTATCCTATTTGAGGATATCATATGTTCAAAATTTTATATCATGCATCTAAACACAACAAAAGTTATTGAGGTCCAAAGTTGGCCTTCCAGGTAGATAGCAATGGTCCCCATAGTCTACTTTGTATGATGTTAAAGATCAGGACCAAATGAAGATCCAATAGTTCAGTGATCATACAAGAATGATCTAAAAATTCATATTAAATTAGATTATTTTAATGTTTCTAATGGTTAATGAAGTTAAATATTGAGCTCCTTATAAAAGGATCGATAAATCATGTTCATTCTAAGATGTCTGGAAGCAGTGAGATGAGGACAAGTGTTTAAAGTTTAACGTTGAGAAGAGATAAAGATAGAGTATATTCCAAGGATAAAAAATGAGTGGATGTTCATAATTATTGAGATAAAGGGTGTGTATTAGAGTCAAGATATTAAAGTGATAGTTGTCTAGTATTGTTAAAGTAAGGACAATCTTAAAGAGATTGATAGAGTGTGTATGATCAAGATTGCAAGATTGCATGAGATAAGGCCAAGTGTTCAAATTTTAAAATTTTGATAGTGGTAAAATTTGAGTTAAATTTTGATCAATATTGATGTTACATATTTAATCTAAATCAATGATGACACAAGATGAGGACATGGTGTTCAAAGTTTAACTGTGACCATTTGAATTCAAATATTTGAATTTAACAAAGAAATGAACAATGTCTAGTTTTTGGACCATATCTTTTAATCTAAGAAAAATTTACTCATGGTGTGAAAAAAAATTGTATAGGAATCCAAGGCACATCTAGAAATATAAATTTTAAGGTTTGAAAGTGTGTACAAATAAAGATATTAAGCTTCAAAGTTGACTGTGTGTTTGACCATGGACTATAAGTGACCTGAAAAGGATAATTTAGCTTGTGTTAATGTTTTAGATTAAGGTAAAAATAGGTTTTGAAGGGACCCCGAAACCCTTTGATAGAAATAAAAAGATAGATCAATTACAGGCACCACGATAAGCAATCCTTAAGCCTACTAAGAATCTAGCAGCAAAATTATGAAAAACAGGGGCATCATCATTAACCATTTTATATTCTGCCCCCTAAAATTCCAAATAAATATTTTCTATCTATATTTGAGGGGTAAAATCTAGAATAGTTGCCTGCCTGCCATCAGTAATATTCTGCTTACTTTCTAATTCTCTTTTTTTCTTTGCGAATCTTCTTCCTGGTCGGTCTAGAGAGCCAACATCCGGTTTCATTTTTAAACACTTTTCATCTCCTTTTCCAGATTTATCCATAGTAGAAACCAGGTGTTTCACCTTCATTTTCTGGTCTTTTTTGCTGCTTCTTGTTTCAACCCCCTTTGTAATGGTCTTTTTTATGTTAATGTTAGCTTGTGTTAATGTTGTTTTGATGTTTCATGATGAATTAAATATTTTATAGTGTTATAGACTCTATGAGGATAATTTTTATGTATTTTGGAGGTGTGATCAATATATCTCAAGTATGTATAATGCCTAATAAGTTGAATGTGTGTTCGTTCATAATGATTATATGTACAAAGATGTATTTGAGCTAATTAAGGGTTAGAAAAAGTGTGTTATGATGGATGTTGACACTTAAAGTAGTCCTATAAATCATGTGTCATGGTCCCATATATTTGGAAAGTGTTCCTATGTTCTTAATTTTCTTAGAGAAGGGTTAAAGAGCTGAATGGGTCATAATAGGACCTATAAGGTGACTTAGGCATATTTGAAAGATATTTGTGCTTAAGTGTGACCCATGTATGACACTTTAAGGGTTAAATCATTCCTAATGGATGACCAAGATGTTTATAATTATGAATTATCTATAAATGGTGAAACTAAATGAGATGGTTTCTAGAGTTGTGTGAGACAAGTGTGGGGATGTTGTATTAAGAAGATAGTGTTATGGAGCAAAGAAAAGGGTGGGTGCCCATTAGATGATTTGATGACTAGAGTAGATTGAGGACTATATGTATAACCTATGGGTCATGTTTTTTATTTAAAAATAGTTATTTTACAAGTTAAAGATGAGTGAATAGGTCTAGAGTGATCGAAAAGGGTTTTTTGGATGCTTTGAGTGTGGAGAGTTAAATAAAATTAATATACTTTATATCTCCATTAGATTGGTAGGTAATCAATGTTTAGGAGATGTTATTTTCATAGGTGTTTCTGTGGTAGCTCAAAATCTAGGGGTTGTATCCTCTTTGCAAGGTGAAACTTGTTAAAGGTCTAGTTTTTGTTGCAACACAGCTAGATAGGTGTAGTATAACCTTGTGCGATTATAGTCTTACTAAATAAAGGATGGTAGTTCCTTGATCAGTTATAGCCAGTATAAATTGGTTCATGATTTTATAAGATATTAGTCTAGTTATAGGTTCTAATGGGTTTATAAGATAATAGTCTATTTACAAGTTCTAGTGGGTTTTCTCCCCCAAGAGGGTTTCCCACAGATGCCATGTGTTATGTGCTTGATCTTGTATTGTCTCTCTTGTTCATTGCTATTAAGGATTTATATGATTCATGAATGCTTATGGTAATTTATTAAGTGTTTGAAAGGATTAAAATTGAAGTTAGAAAATCTAGGCTCACTCATTCACCCCCCTTTCTCAGTGATACCTTTAACTAAAAACCTAGTCTTAGATGCCATCCACCCCTCTATATGTTTTTTAATGGTACTTTATAGCAAATAATAATTATAAATAGATTTATCCAACTACAATTTCAACTTTGAAAACATTTTTTTTAGTGTTTCCATGATCCTAAATAGTATTTATTTACCCCTAATGTATTTTAGAATATTTTAAGGTATTCATATAAATATAAAGGATCATTTTAGGCTTATCAATCAAGTGTTGATATTGGAATAATTATTAACATGATTTTAGATAGATTAATTAATATTTATAATATGTTTCACACTATAATGAAAGATTAAACCAACCATGAGATTCTTCCATGACCCAAAACATCTATCAAGGAAAGTTTCATGTCAAAAAGGAAAACTATGAATTTATGTATAGGTCTATAAAGAAGGAGTAGAGTTTATGAAATTCACACCCATCCTATAAACTCATATATCATGTCCTATTTTGAAATAAGGTAAAGAATATGGTAAGATTCTTAGAGCATGAACTCATTCTTCATAGTGTTATTCCATCCAGGTTCCAAATAATTTCCAATAAGATTATAGGTTCTTAGTATTTATTAATAAGTAGGTTATCCCTATGTCAATTTTATTGTTATTAGTTAGGGGTTGAGATTAAAGCATGAATGTTATTGGTTTTTTTAAGCTCTCATTATTCATTATACCTATTTTCAAGTTTGTACCTGATCTTTAAGAGTCATGATGATGACTATATAGTACCTTGTAAAGTTTTTCAACAAATCTAAGAGTGTGTGTGTGTGTTTTGATTATTGAGATGCATCTCAAAGAAGCTAATAAAATATATATAATGATTTATAAGGCTAAAGTTAAAAATAATTAATTTTATCAATGCACTTTTAACTACCATTTTGAGGCAAACATGCCTATTTCATGACTATTATGGAAACTCTTTGTTTCACATAAATTTTGCTTTATTTCTTCAGAAGAAAGTTTTAAAACCTAAAATAAGGGTGAAGTTAGTATAATATGGATTTTTTTTACATTATATGATCCAAATAGTTGTATATACTCCTCTTTGGCTTAAGAAGAATGACCTACAAATGAGAAATCACTAAATAACTGGTTGATTTGTTAGATAGTAGGGTGGATTACCTAGAAATCTAGATAAAACACGCACAATATTATTTGGAGGCTATCAATCCACACTTTTAAACAATAAAGTTATAGAAATGAAAGATAAATTGATTACATAAATAAAAAAAGATACTAAAATCAAATACAAGAAGTGCTTGAAAGAGATAAATTTGACTAATTATAGAAATAAATGATTATATATTAATGGTAAATAAAGTAGATATGGTTCACAAAATAGGGTGATATTATGTGATTAGGCAAAATGTTAAAAAGTCAAAAAAGTGAGATTTGGTTGGGGTTTAATAGGTCTAATTGACTTATTGTTAGAATTATCACATAATGACTATTGGTGATTGGGTGAACCATCAATGGTTTGGTAACCATTAGTGTTTGGGTGAATATCGATGGTTAGGGGCAAACTATTGGTAGTTAAGTGACCATTAATGGTTACTATTAGATTTGGATTAGGTAAGGGTAGGTTTGGTTGTGAAGGTTGATGAGTGATTTTAAGAGGTGGGTTTAAGTTGGATACTAGATATGAGATTGAAATAAAGGAACTAATTACTTAAAATAGCTAATTGGATCTATTGCTTAAATAATGTTGTGGTGAGTGGTCAAGAATCCATTGTGGATCCTATATAAATTATGGTAGAGTGTTGGTATCTTGGATGTGATTGATGAATTTCAGCACTTGTGGTCTATGTTGTGCTTGTTGAAAGCTTTCCTAATTTTTTTGGAAGAATACTTGTAAAGTAAGTTATAATATAAGAATCTCTAATAATTTATTGATCCTCTTAGATGATTATTGATCTCCATTTCACCTCCTCCTCTTTTATTTTTATAGAAGGAAGGGAAAGGTGAAATAATAAGTTCAAACAAAGTCTCAATAGGTCATATAATTTTAGTCTTAAAATGCATAATTATACTAGTGGATAAGAATAAAAATTCAAGGTGGAGTTGAGGTGGAGTTAACCCTTAAGGTGGTTAAAGGTTGACTATCGATGGTCGAGTATAACAATCAGTGGTTAGGTGTTAACTCTCGATGGTCGATAGGTCAAAGGTAGAATGGTTAGAGTTAGTTGAGTGACTTAGGTTTGGTGGTTTAAATGTTGTGAAGTGATCCCAAGGGGGTATAGGGGTAGTGTAGGGTTGGTTTCATATCTAGAACCATAGTGTGTATATTACTAGTGTCTAAATTTTTCCCCTTTTTGTTATGGAGTTTGTATCTGCAAGCTAAAAAAAATAGAAGGTTGGTTCAAAGGTTTAGATGGCCTAAGGATGGGAAGAGGTATTCCCCTTCAAACTATGGTTATAAGAGGTGAAATAGAAGTGAGTGTGGGTTTTACAAGCATTTAAGTGGGTGATAATATTGGTTAGATTGGTTTGGCACCAAAGCACACACATGCACACAAAGTATGACTAAGTGTGATATCACATATCATGCATATACTGGATTACCATAGGTGAGTAAAAGTAAGATCAAAATTAGAAAAATAAGTGACAAGTGGACCAAGTGACAACATATAGGTATGGTGGTTATGTTACACTTATAAACTCAAGTCATCTAGTCAAGGTCAATGTATTTGAGGTATCCAAGGTAGGATGTGGTCCCAAGAAGACACAATTGGGTTAGTGCACAAAAGTGGCATGATTTTAAGATATTTAAGATGGAAATTTAGTAATAGTAGTCAAAGCGACAAAGGTAAGATCATCACAAAACATGTGAAAGTTAGGCCAAAATGACCAAGTTTGAGGTTGAAGTGGTTGGTTGTTTAGCTGGTAGATAATGAGGACTCTAATGGTAGGTAGTTGGTAATTATTAGGGTAGAAGTGGGTAATAAATACTTTGATCACATTTAAAATGATAATTTATGTTGGAAAAGTTTAAGGAGGTTAAATTTTAATGGTCAAGGTCAACTTTCAGTGGTCTTCTACTAACCATCAACAGTTGTACGTCAACCCTAAAAAGAGAGACGGTAAAAATGTTGTTGAAGGTCTTAGTTGTTTATTTATGCATTTAACCTATGATTATTACCTTGTGGTTTGAGTCATAAAAATGATGATAGTTTGTTAGAATGAGTTGATTGATTTTTTGGGTTAGTTGAGTGAGGTTGATTGGGTGGTGATGGAGGATGCAAAGGGGTTGAGGTAGAGCGTTGGGCAGGCTAATGATTCCAGGGGTTCCTCTATGATGGTGGTTAATGAATGAGGTAGGTTTTATAATTTTATTTATAGAGTAAAGTTGAATTTGTGATTGTTTTTTATTTGGTTAAAATTTTTGGTTGGTTTTTGGTTTGCTAGGGTTAGGGTTTGTTGTGTATTATTATTGGTGATAAGTAGGTATGAAGTGGGATAGTTGAGTAGGTACTTAGTGTTGTGAATGGTAGTAAGGGGTTATCTTAAATGGGTATAGTGGAAAATTTTACTATTTGGTGTAGTTTTGAGGTTGTTTGGTTGAGCCCTAGGGTTTGAGGATCATTAGTAGTCATTATCAATAGGTGATAGTAAATGGACAACCCTTGAATGATCATTATGTATACTATCAATGGTAGACCACCTAACCATAAATAGTCAAATTTTATTGGTGATGGTTCCAAAAGGAATTGTAGTCAGTCAACCCTTGATCATCGATAGTTGGGAAAAGGTTTAGAAAAGGGGTAAAGGTGTGGGGTAGAAGGTGAAATTGAAGGTTTTAGGTTAGTGTTAAAGTATTTAGGTTAATGTTTAAGGGTGTAGGTAATGTAGATGTTACAAGTTAAAAATGGTGAATTTGAAGGTATGTTCTCATGTATAGGTTAGACTAGGTGAATTAAGTCATTATTTATGAACCTTTTAAGTAAGGGGGTAGTTATAGATGCATGATAGAGTGCCCTAAATCCTTGATAAGATGCACTGATGCATGATGGATGTATAAAAAGATCACATGGCCAAGGTAGGCTTAAGAGGCATGAAGTACTATCAACATGTAATTCAAGATGCATTGATGTTATTGGCACTCATCAATGAATGGTATCCAACCACTAATATATTCCTAATATTGATAGGTGAGATCACCATTTTACCAGAGGACATCCATTAGATATTATGACTACCTATATAGGGTGAGTTGATATATCATATTAGTAGTGATGATAGAGATGAATAGATGGATCACTTGTATGGTGAGGACCTCATTTTTGTAAGGTGGCACTAAAGAGGTTTACACTACACACATTTATATTAGATGGATAGGGATATGCGATGGTTAGTCATGATGATGATGATGATGATGATGATAACTGTTACCTACTATGTATTATTAGATTCTAGTAGTGGGAGATTTACATTCTTATTGTTATGGGTTCTAATGGAGATGTGGTTAGATCATATGGTTTCTGAGTGGGCACCAATATTATTAGTTAATATCTATAAAAATATATAGGGATACCATGCTCATAAGAGATATGGGATCATTTTCAAGTTTGTGCTACATTATTGGGAATACGAGCACATCAAGGTACTAAGACCTAGGGGACTACCATGGTACAAGTTTTTTCATATAGATGATAAGGTTGGATATATGATGTGTAGAGGTGATTATGATCTCATAAGACTAAGGAGAGGTTCCCAAGACTTAGATTGGTATAGATATCAACTAGAGGCACTATATGTGGGAGATGTGATTTGGTGCCCATATATTAGATTCCTAGCATGGATGAGCTACACTAAACACATATTATCATTAAAAATATAATGATGGATATTTATGAGGTGAGATAATGATATCAATCTTATCCATTTTGAATGGGTGAGGAGGAAGTTTAGATTGGTATAAGATATCCTAAATGAGTTCCCTAGATATAGGAGGGATGACATAGAGTTCCCATTTCCTGCTCCAGAGCTTGAGGATGTGTCTATTGATCATGATGAACTATTAACAAGGGTTGAGATTGATGATGTAGGCATTACTGATGCGTACCCTATATGGTTTTAGACACATTATAATGAAACCATTTTTAGGGGTGATGGTTTCTATTAGGACATGGATTTTAAGGTGGGGGTGGTAATTAGAGGGATGTAGATGCCCCAAATAAATAGACATTGATTGCTGAAAGGGATCAAGCATGGGTGGTACTAGCCATAACATAGGCATCCTTACCATTAATGACCTAGGAGAGGGATGTATCATAGGGCTAGGTGGCCACTCTTACTAGGGAGAAGGATTAGGACAGGGCCTAGATAGCCATGGTTACTCAAGAGAGAGAATATATGAGGTAGGTAAGAGTACCATTAACTACATGACTAGTAGGGACTATCTCAATGGTGAAATATGTAGTGACATTCAAGGAGATCTGGTACTATGAGGCCTTATTTTTTATGTCTACCAGATGATCCTAGATGGGGTGAGTATAGAGCTAGGATCACTAGAGGGGCCAGTAATGTGATACTAGGTCAGTGGGCCACATCTATAAGGGGCAAGAAGACACATGAGGTGGACTAGATCTAGGAGGTAGTGGTATTCCATGGTTTTATACTATGATGAGACTTTGTACATTTGATGTACTATATGATTTTGATACCGACCTATGAGCTGATGTAGCGAGATGTATATATCCATTAAGAGACATGTACATTATTATATATATGATCATTATTTTGATTATGAGATCATGATATATAGATGTAATCATGGTTTATGGTTTGTGTTAAAGGATGTGATGTTATTTATTTATGATATGATGTTATGATGATTATCATGTTATGGTTTATGTGTACTCACTTAGCTAGGTATGTGATGATGTGGCTATTTAATTTATGCTCATGATGATATTTGATATGGATGGATATTGTTTATGATATGATAATGTTTATGCTTTTTTAGACATGAATATGATGTTTGTTATTATTGTTATGGTTACGGATGACTATGATGTAATTGATGGTCATGATATGGTTATGGGTTAATGGATCATAGTTATATGGATGTGATAGGTGGTTTATGATGTTATGATTTAGGTGATGTGATGTTCATGATGTTATGATAAGATTGTGTTTATGATGATGAGATGTTTTGTTGGATATGTAGATGAATCTTTGCTTTCTTACCTAGATAGGCATGTGATGGATATATGTGGATGATGTATGATTGAAAAATGATAGACATCTCATGATCAATTGGTATTGTTGGTTATTTAAATCAGATGATATTGATGTTATTTTGAGTATAGACATGATGAGGTAGATTGTATGTGATGATATATTGACTTATGATGTGATAAAAAGTAATGTTTTGATGATTGTGTGTTTTTATGATTGACTATGATGGTTAAGATTTTATTTTGATTAAAAACACATAAAAAGGCACAACAAATAATTAAAAACATAACTTGTTTTGTAATGTTTTTAATTATTTGAATATGATTAGATGAAGGTCTGTAAACACTCAAAAACTACCCCATTTTTAATGTCAAAAAACCCTTGAACCCTTACCCCACATTAGAAATAGTTAACCACCTAGTTAACTTATCTCACATTTTAACTAGATAACTTAACCATTTTTAACCATTTTCCTTTAAACCCTCAACTATTGATGGTTAGACAAACCATCGATGGTTAGCCAAAATACTAATGGTTAGCTAAACTATCGATGGTTATCTAAACCACTAATGGTTAGCCAAACCACTAATGGTTAGCCAAACTACTAATGGTTAGCCAAACTATCAATGGTTAAGCCTAACCATCAATGGTTAGGTTCTTAGCTTGTGCTAAAGTAATTTCCAATTAGGTGTGAGATCAACTTTGTACCCAAATTAATAACCTTCCATTTGGAAATACAAATTAGCTTTATGGTGCCTAAATTAGTATCTTTATCCACTTATATAATTAGAAGATTCCTCTTAAAAATTTATCAACTTATTCCACTTATAATTAGAAACTTATTCTTATAAAAAGAGAGTACAAGAAGGAGAACAAATGGAAAAAAAATCTATAAGTGCATGCTACAAAAATCTTCTTGAAGGTACCTAACAACCTAAAACTCTACCTAGATCATTCTCAAAAGCTAGAGCACTATTATGCTGGTGGAGTTCCTCTAGGTTTTCTCTACCCTTTCTTCATTGCTCCTTATAATAGGTATCCTTCTCTTTGCTTTTAGTTTTATTATTTCTTTTCTAATTTTAATACCTTGATCAGATTCTATTTGTATTCTATTATTACTACCTAAAACCTGTATCAAACTTCTTCTTGACCTAAACCCATATTTAGACCTTGGACTGATCTTTTACCCAACCTACATTTCATTTTTTTGTGTTTCCCAAAATTTTATAGGTAATCACCAATGATTAGCCAAACCACCAATGGTTATCCAAACCATTGATGGTTACCTTAACCATCACTAGTTACTATCTGTAACCAAATTAATAACCAAACCAACAACCATAATATAACCAAAATACTATTTTTTGTGTCCTTATTACCTTGTAGACCAAAAACAACTTGAACTCAACCCAAACTACCTTAGCATAAACATTGATCAAAGTTTTGATATAGTTAGTTATTTTTATTTGAATAAGCATTTATCTATCTTATATTAGATATAATTTATCTTTATGTTATTTATTACAAGTATTTTTTATTTGTATCAAACCTTTTTTTAGAAAGGGGATTGATAGCCATCCTAGCCATCTTTTTCTTTCTCGGGTCTAGTGTGTTTCTAGGTAATCCCCCATCTTATTTTCTAACCAACAAGTTTATCTTAGTGATTTATTATTTGAAAGTATTATTCCCTAGCCAAAAAAGAGATCTCACTTTATCTAGATATCAACACATGCACACTTTCAACCAGGTACCCTTACACAACCCTTTATTTTAGTTTTACTTCTACTTTCAAAACTAATAAATGAGGATAAAGTTTGAGTAAAACAAGGTGGTTGAATCCTAAGACACATAAAATAAGTTGGATCATAAAATAAAATGTGAGGGAGATAGAGTAATCAAGATAAAAATTATTTAATGAATGTATAAATAATTAGATATGAGAGAATGAGAAGAAAGCACAATGTTTCTTCTTTGGCAAGGATTAAAATAAACTAAAGTATGATTATATTACAAACATAAGTCCTTCAAATGCTTCTTATTAGAATTCGTTAATTGGTTAAAATAGGTGTATTGATCACATAATGTCAATTAAGATTAAAATACCTTGTTTATAGAGTGTATAAAAGGGAGATGGATGAAAATTGAACCTTCTTATCAGACTAGCTTGCCTCTTCTATAGGTCACCAAAGAGCTAATATAAATAAGTCCATATCATAAAAGTGTAAACTAATCAATGTGAGAAGTCTTTCTATGAAAGTTTATTGTGGCTTCCAAAATTATTTTTTTGTTCTTGTTTCTAATTTTGATAATGGGTCTATTGATTAGGAAGTTGATTGATGCAGGAAGCTTCCCATAAATTGGTATGCTTTGACAAATACTGTACTTAGCCATCCTTCAAGGGAGTGGTCTAAGTTTATGTGATTTGTTTAAGGTTTTTTATAGTTGTCCTTAAAGGGATAAGTTTACCTTATATTGAGTAATTTTATATGTTTTGGCAACTATCCTTCAAGGGAGCAGCCTGTGAATGTTAGAAATGACCTATATGATTTTTTTGCTTTTTGTAGTTTTTTGATTGATTTTTTTCTATTGACATGGATTTGCTTATATAGGCTTAAAAATATTCACCTTTATGATGGAAAAACAAGGGAAAAAGAAGGTTGACAATGAGTAAAAGAGGTTTAAGTGATAATGACCATGGGAATCCATCGTATAAGTGGATGGAAAGTACTATGAGGACCATATAATGGGCAGAGCCATGGTACCCATGTTCAATATTAGGTGAAGGTTGTAATAGATAATCACATGATTCAAATTTAATTGATTGTCCTTAAAATAAGGAGATGCATGTGGGTGAAAATAATGGATGAACTTAAGTTAGATAAAAGGTGAGTTAAATCATGTTTAACAAAAAAAGGATGTAAATATGAAGAATTAAGGGGCTCAAGTTCTAGTTTCCATTCAAGAAAACACAATAGATAATCTCCTGATCCATACTTATGTGTTATGATATAAGGTTAAATCTAATTGAAAGCAAACTTTCCCTACTTGATTTTCTATATATTGGTGATATGTTGATTTTCCTTTAGGATGAAATATTCAATGTTGAATTAATGCACTTTAAGGTGTTTTTTATAAACATGCTTGATTCACTGTTGATAGACATGAAGATGAGAAAGTATAGCTAAATGATGTTCATCAAGTAGCTCAAGTTGGGCTAAACATTTTTTATGATAATAATTCATCGAAATGATATCTTATAGGGATATGAAAACAGAGGGAATTTGGAATTCAATAGGAAAGATGGCCTCAGCTCCAAAAACTAGGGAGAAAGGGGTAACACCCATAGGAGTTTGAATTCTAGTACGATATGCCTATAAGTCAAAGGGGATGTGTAAATGCCAATCCCAACCAGATGCATTAACCATTTTAGTTAGCATGTTATTGAGATTTTTGTTAGAAGCTTTAGCCTATCCATTTGCTTTTGGATGATAGGGTGATGAAAAATTTAATTTGATATAGAACACATCACAAAGACCTTGGACTTGTTTGTTTTTGAAATATTTTTCATTTTAATGATAATTTTATGAGGAATAATGAAATGATAGATAATGTGATGGTTGATAAGGTTGACAATATTTATAGCTTTAATTAAGATGAGAGGAATAGCCTCTACAAATTTGGTGAAATATTCTATTTTAGTATATAATTATGTCATTGTGAATAATGGGAGTTAGTTTATCCAATAATATCCATACCCCATTGTGAGAAGGGCTAGAAATCTTTGGATACTTGGAGACTATGGCTAGGTGCATGATGTAAATTAGTGTGTTGTTAAAATTTGACACACTTTTTAACATAATCATAGCAATCTTGGTTAATGGTGGGCCAATAATATCCAAGGTGAATGATGAATTTAGTGATGGCTAGACCACTAAAGTGTCCTTCAAAAATCCCATCATGCATTTATTTGATAGCATAAGAGTCTTCATGACTATGTAAGTAATAGAAAAGGAGACCATTAAAGTCATGTTTATAAATAATTACCTATAGTATGGTATAATATGAGGTACTATAGATAAATTATCTTTTAACATTCCTAGAAAGGTTGGAAGGGATGATGGCAAGGTTGAGATAGTTGAAAGTCTATTGGTACCAAAGGTCAGGTTAGGTCTCCTCCACATTGAAGATGGTAGGAAAGTCTAATTTGACATAAGAGGGATGGGTAGGTCAATGGATAATGATAGATAGATTAGATTTAGAAGGTGAATATGGGATCTAAGATGTGAAATAATCCATCGTATCGATAAATTTGTTCATAGAGCGTAGAGTGGTTTGGATATAGTAGTGTTCAATGATGCTAAGAGTACATCAGCTAGTTATTTGTACTATTGAAAAACATCATTCTTAAATTGATAAGAGATATTGATTTGATTGAACACAAGTTGAGAGTCACCAAATATGTTTATTATTTTGACTCCTGAGGCTAAAGCAATCTCAAGACCTATCACTAGGGCTTTGTACTCAACCATATTATTGGTACATTTGAAATCTAGTTTAAAGGATAAAGGTAGAGGTTTACCATGAAGGGGGATAAGGATAATTCCAACTCATCCACTATGTTGACACTTTAATTCATTGAAGAACATGTTTACTTGATACATGAAGTCCAATTGAGAGAGGATCTTATTGGACTCATCTAGAATCTTGAGAAAAGGAGGTCAGTTATCTATTAATGGTGCTTTAGCCAATTAATTAGCAATGAATTACCCTTTAATTGAATTATAATAGAGGAACTCAAGGTCAAAATTAGTTAAGATCATGATCCACTTAGCCATATTCTATTTTTGGTATGGATTGGAGTGTATATACTTGAGAGGGTTGGTATTGGTTATGAAAAAGGTCTTGTGGTTGAGAAGATAATGGAAAAATTTGGTGGCTATAAAGACAAAGGTAAGGTAAAGATTTTTATTATGGGTGTACCAAGTATCATACTCTACAAGCATATGACTAATGTACTAGACAACTTGATCTTTGTACTACTCATCCTGATGAGCCAACATTACCCCTAAGGAGTGGTTGGTGGAGGAAATATAAAGGTAAAAAGGTTGATCTTCCTTGGGAGGAATGAGGATGGGTGGAGATATAATTTAATATTTAAGTGAATCAAAGGCCTTATGATAATCATTATTCCACTTAAAAGAGATGTCCTCCTTTATAAGTGGTGGAAAGGTTGGCATTGATCAGAGACTTGAGAGATAAAGTAATGAATGGATTGGATCTTCTTCTACAATCTAAGAAGTTGTTTGAGGTGGGTGAGAGGAATCATGTCAAGGATTTATCTGATTTTGGTAGGATTGAATTTAATTCCCTAAAGGGAGACAATAAAGCCAAGGATATTTCTTGATAAGACCCCAAAAATACACTTCTTTGGGTTAAGGTGGATGTGGTACTAGATGAGTCATTCAAAAATTATCTTAAGAATGGCCAAATGATCTTTACAACATTTGGATTTCCTAAGAAGGTCATTGACATAGTCTTTTATGATTTTGTGAATAAGGTCATGGAATATGTAGGTCATAGTGCATTGGGAGGTTGCACCATCATTATTTAGTCCAAAATGCATGACCATATAGTAAAAAGTTCCCCATGGGTTGATAAAGGAAAATTTGTGTTGGTTTTTAAGGGTAATTAAGATCTGATTATAACCTAATAACCCATACATAAGAGACAACATCTCATGATTGGCTATAAGATCAATAAAGGATAACCAACATCTCATGATTGGTAAAGGATAACCATCCTTTAAGAAATAAAGGTTAAGGCCATGAAAATATACACAAATACAAAGTCCCACTATGGATTTGGTGATAGGTATGATGTTTAAGACCCATTAGGGATAATAAATGGGTTGGATGAAATTGATGGATAGGAGATGTTAAAGCTCTTTTTTGATGAGAAGGGATATGCGAGGGTTAATTCCTAATTTTTCTTTCCTAACTACCTTGGAATCATGGTTTGTGACTATGTTTTGGGTAGTGATGGAGAATTTAATTCCTAGCATGTCATTGTAAGACCAAACAAATACTATGTTGCAATATTATAACAAGGGAGTCCCAAAGATCCTCAAAATTTAGTGATTGGTTAATTTTTCCAATGCATGGGCTATCCAAAGTACCCAATTTGATATCCATGGTGGATTCATGCAACATGGTTAAAATATTAGGAGGAAAATATTTGTCAATATAGGAATTTTCTACACTAAGACAGGTGAGAATGGAATCATCATCCTAAAATTGAATGGTATTAATGGTAGGAGAGTCATTTCTTACCATCTCAAGATGAATCAAAATAATGGTTATGATTTCCCCATCATTTTGATGAGTAAGGGGTCTCAGGATGATCATGTTGATGAAAAAAAAAGTTAGGGAGGATGATGCTAGAATCCTCAGTTATCGATGGTGAAGTGGATGGTGAGGATGGGATTTCCTCATCAATGGTGGTAATTCGAGGTGGGTTGGTTTGATTTTTAGGTGGTTTTAAAGTGAGGCCATGATTTTTATGAGGTTTTCAAGTTTTGATTAGAAGTAACTCATGTATCCCATGTTCATATCAACCTAGACCAAATCCCTTCCAATCACACCTATAGAGGTATGTCTTAGCAAACTCTGGTTTATCTAGATTGGAGAAATTGGGGGTGAATGGTTGAGGTGAAAAAGAGGTGGTGGAAGTGTATAAGGGTTTATCAAGTCTACCATAGATGAAATTGTTTTGACAATTTAAAGGCTCAAAAGGAATAATGACTCCAATATTGGGGTCATAACTAGGTTTTTGGTTATGATTTCCATACTCTTGAGGAGTATGAAAAGTGTCTAGTGTTAAAAGGTGATACTTCACCAACAAAAGATGATGAAAGGTTGATTTTATAGGGTTCATTCTAGGGATTTTGGTGGAACGGATGAATGAACTAGTGGATGCTTCATGGATAAAAGGAGATGGGGCTTCATCTTTTACTTATGAAGATTTGTTGGATGGAGGAAGGAAAACATCATTGGGTTGGTATGTCATGTTGCATGATGTAAAAGGACTTGGGTCAGCTTGTATGTTAATAAATCAACATTCATGTTCAAATTTGATGAATCGATGTAGGGTGGATGACACATAACCCATAGAATGAACCCAAGGGCATCCCAAAAAAATGTTTTACTATAACTCACCTTCTACCATGTATAAAAGCTTATGAAGTATGTGGATCCTAAGAAAATGTGAAATACAATAGTACTAAAGTTTTGGCCATAGTATCATTGAATGATAGATCATCACCAAGGTTTTTGACATTATTTTTTAGATAATTTGAGTTGGTTGTATGCATGGGAGGATATAATGTTAATGTTATCTCCCTTGTCAATCATAACCCTCTTGATGTGGGTTTGCTTGATGTATGTGGTAATGAAGAGGGGAGGATGTAGACCATCTATATGGAGGGTATTTTCAAATCCTTAAAGGTCACAAGGTTGGAAAGTTAAATAGCTCTAACAAAGGCTTCAAGAGGTTGTGGGTATTCTAGTTGGACCTTTATGGATTGTAAAGTATCTATCATCATTTTGTGGTGATTGGGTGAAGTATTGATTAATTAATATAAACTCACCTTCACCAGTATTTGGTGAAGCTATTTTAGAACTACTCATTGGATTTATTTGGATGGGTTGGATTGAGAGGGACCCAAGATTGACACCTTGGATTTGGTTGAAGGTAAAGGTGCTTAGTGGTGGTTGGGTTGTGGAAGAGGGATATGTACATGGAATGGACACCTTTGATTTTCCCTTATATTTTGGTTGAGCCTGTGATCATGTGACCACATGGATGGTATGGATTTGGGAAAGAGTCATGCTAGATGATTGCTTTGGTTTTGCTTCACTCTAAGATGAGAGTGGGGGAGTAGGTAAGTGTTGGTTGATTGATTTTAGTTCTTGGGTTAGTGGTGGTCTCTTCAAAGCTCATCTAATAATAACTCGTCCTCATGATATAGTCAATGGATTAACACTTGGAAAGATTTATAGTTTTTAGTATCATACCTAGGTGTTATATGGTATGTGCATACTAATTTTTAATTATATTAGGATGGTTTATGACTATATGGGTCAAATGATTTTATACGTGGAAAGGTTAATCAAGATGCTTATAATAACCTCTACAGGATGGTTGAGTAAGAATCAAGAGAAGGTGTCAAAGGCATGAAGGTCCTAGGTTTAGTATTTGAGGTCAAATTCATTTTAGGAGTAGGTATTATGATAAGAGATTTGGATGAAAGAGGGTTCTTGGTGGATGGTTTTGGTATGGATTTATTAGGGGTGATAGGTGTTGGGGTAGATGCATGAGGAGTAGGTAGTTTGGTTATAATAGGTTTGGTGAAAATAGGTGAGGATGATAGTAAGAGTGATGGTGTAATCAAAATTGGTAGTTGGATTTGGGTTTTATCTGGGATGGTTGGTTTCCTTACTAAGGTATAAGGGTGAGGTCTAAAAATAGAAGGTAAAGTGGAAAGGGGAGGTGGAGTTTTGGTTTATGTAATATTGGGTGGTTTGACCTTCTTCATTGGTTTGGTTTGGGATTTATTTGATAGGTTTGGTGAAGTTAATTTAAATTTAAATGAGGGTTGAGTAAGGTTCTAAATAGGGAATATGCCAAGGTTTTTGGTGGGCTTGGTGAGAATGGTAGAGGGTGACTTGATTATTTTAGGTGGAGTTGGTTCAGACAATTTAGTTATGGTTTGATTTGTATAGGTTTCTAAAGGATTTATTTTTATAATGGTGGGTTAAATAGTGGAAATATAAGGATGGGATGACAATGGTGTGGTTGGAGGCTCTTGCTTGGTTGGGTAAGGAAGCTTGAGATGGTGATAAAGTGTGGCATGATCTACATTGGCTTGGGATAAGTACTTCAAGTTTTGAACTAGTATAGAGAAGGGATTATATATGGGTTTGATCCCTTTGATATTGATATCAAAGGTTAAACCTATGGGTTGAGAGAGAGAATTGGTTACCTCATCCTTTTCCTCAATCAAAGGCTCTAGGGTTTGAGAAGATGAGTCTCCTATGGGAGAGGTAGGTAGAGTGATCTCTTCCTTAGGGATTATTTCCAAAGGAAGAGAAGATTTTTGTATGATGGAGGAGAAGGATATGAGGGTAATGGCTACCTTTTTTAGTATGTTTCCCAAAGGAGAGGTTGGTGGCTCAAATACCTCAATGAGTGAAGAAAGGGGAATAGTTGTTTCCTTGGTCTCATTTTCCAAAGGAATGGAGAGTGACTTCACTACCTTAATAATCAGAGGGGAAGGAAAAGTAGTCTCATCAATGGTATCCTCAATAATGAGTTCATTAAGAACCATGTTAATGGTATGGACCTCAAGGTTGTGAGAGGATTATGATATATTATTTTCATTATTCATGGAAGTGGCATGGTTGGGGAATGGATATCAAAAGATGTCAATTGATTGATTTGGGGGTGCATTGGGGTTATCCATCACAAGTTCCCCCTTGTCAATAAGATTTTAGAAGATGTTCTTGAAGGTATTACACCTACTAGCATCATGTCTAATGGCATGGTAGAAGGCACAAAATTCCTTCTCCTTATACCAACTAGGTACAAGATGTGAGGAATCAAATTGTTATAAAGGTTTTACTAGAGGAATTTGTATGACATTAACTTTCAACAACTTTTAAAAGACCAAACCATATGAATCCCCTAGTAGAGTAAATTATTTTTTGTTGTTATGGTTTGGGTTTCTAGTGTTCTGATTGGATGAACTATAAGATTTGGGTTAGTTAATAATGGGTGGATGGGTGGTTTTTGGGTGTTAGTGTTGGTTTGATTGTTAGGTTTGGAAGAAAGAGTCTCATTTAAAGGTGGAATTCTTGTTTCTCAATTTCAACTTCCCCTCATCACTAGCTCTATTATCTAATTTTCATGCCATGGTGAAATATTCATCAAAGGCCATAAAATTTTGAACCTATAAAGTGGAGGAAAAGTTTTTGGCACAAGTCTGAGGAAAGAGTTTAATCAGCTCAGGTTGGGGCAAAGAGAAAGAGAGTTGATTTATCAAGCTTCTCCACTAGGCTACGAATTTAGCTATGGAATCATCATCAAATTAATGAATGGAGTAGAGATCGGTGATGGAAAATATCTTAGAGATGTTTAGGGAAAAGTGATCTAGGAATACCTAAGTTAGTTGGGCAAAAGAAAAGAGGGAGTGATTTGAAATAACACTATACCAATCTAGTATCAGACCTAACAAAGACATGGGAAAGGTACAGAGAAGGAAAGCATCATCATAGGTGATCAAATATAAATAATAAATAAATTCTCTAAAATGTTATTGGGGGTCTTCCTTGCTCTAAAATTTTGGAAGTTATCATTGAGGAGGATAAGGTCTAATGGGGATGGATGGATGAATTAGTTCTTTGTAAATTTGGTTTTAAGATAAGAGGTTATGGGCACCATAAATATATGACTCCAAATTAGTCATTTTATCCATTAAATTTTTGGCAAGATCTATTTGTGGTTGTGCACCCTTGTAGTTTTAGGGTAGATTATGTTATGTTTGGGTAGGTGCAATATACAGATACATGATGAGGGGTTGAGAATTTATCACATATTGGTATGTGGACATGGGTGGTTGGGGCGATGCCACATATGAATACATGGGGATAAGTGGTTAGGTAGAAGGTAGGGGTACATAAACTTATGGGTTAGGGATGTATCTTAGGTTTTATGCAATGGGCATATATTTGGGGATTTACATAGGTTGGGTTGGAGGTATGGTTGGGCTGGTAGATAGAGGATAAGTAACACATTTAGTACTAATGGGTGGAAGGGTGGAAGGTATGGGAACCACCAAGATCTATAATGGAGTGGAGGTATGTGGATTATAAATAAGAGGAAGGGTGGTGACACTATTAGAGGGTACTCCCATGAGAAGTGGAGTATTAGTGCTCAAAGGTTAGGTTACTCCTATACTAGAAGGGTTGTTAATTGGGGTAGAAAGTGTTTAGGTGTTGGTTGGTTGGGTGGATTAGTTTTGGATGGTGGTATTGGTGGGATTGTTGGTATAAAAGGATGTTTAGGTGACCAAGGGTTGGGTGGAAATGGTGGAAATATAAGTGTTTCCCATAAGGTGGGATGGCATGCCATAGGGTGGGTCAATAGGTGGAAGTGAAGTAGGGGTACGGTGAGAAATGGTGTTAAGGTAATGTTGGAGGGTACTAGGGTTGTTATCTAGAAAGGTGGAAAAATACATATCACCTTGGGTAATTGTTTGAGGGATGATAGGAATTTTAGAAGGATGGGGAGAAATATATGCATCTAATATGTGATTTATGGATGAGGGAGAAGAGGAAGATGGATGATTAGGAGGTGTATCCTAATTTTATTGGTTTCTTAGTTATTGCCTAATTAAAACCATGAAAATAAGGGAAAGAGGAAGATATAAGCAATATCACAACTCAAATAAATAGAAGACAAGAAAAATTCAAAGAAATGAAACACACACTAAAACACATTAAATCCTAAGATTATTTTTAGTCTCTCTTGTAGCTTATGCCTTAAGATTTAAGAATTTTGTGACTCAACTTGGCTTTTAGAGTAGGTACTATAAAATAAGTCTATGGTTAGTTTTAGGTTGTGTTTAGGCTCTCAAAAGGTATCTATGTTGGAAATTAGTACGTGTCTTGATATTGGGGCCTACCCCCTCACTTCACACACTAATATAATAAGGGTGTTATGTGCTTAGCCAAGATATACTGGTTACTAGAGATTATACTCAACTAATGAAATGAGTTAGTTCTCCCCTTGGTGATGAAATATAAGTAAGATAGTCGATAAAGGTGATCTCTAGGTGATGAAATTCTAGTTGGGCCTAATGTCAATGTTTTTATACTTGATTAGGTGTAAGTGGTTTGGTCTTGTGTGTGTGATAAGAGTAAACATGTGATTAATTCACTTGATTAATTAAGCTATGGGAGATAAAATAATTAAGAAAACAATGTATATAGTCAATTTTAAGCTCAAAATGAAATTTTGATTTCATTGTATGAGCAGAAAAATAAGAAAAAGAAGCACCTAGATGCAACTATGAACCCAAAAAAAGACTCAAGGGTCCCACTGAGTGTACCAAAATGTTCCACATAAATTTTTATTTATATTTTAATAAGAAATTTATAAATATTAAAATAAGGGTGAAGTTAGTAGAACCTAGATTTGGTTTGTGCTCCATGATCTAGATGGTTGTAGATACTCCTCTTTGGTTTGGGAGGAATGACCTACAAATTAGAAAGCACTAAAGAACTAATTGATTTTTTATATAGTAGGGTGTATTTCCTAGAAATATAGATCTAAGAAACAAATTCTTCTTTGGAGGCTATCAATCCTCACTTTTAAACAATCAAGTCCTAGAAATGAAAGATAGTTTGCTTATATGAATACCATAAGATACTAAAATTAAATACAAGAAGTGATTGAAAGAGATGAAATTTCATAATTATAGAAATAAAAGATTGGAAATTAATTTTAAATAAATTATATGTAGTTTATAAAATAGGGTGATATTATATGATTAGGTAGAAAGCTGAAAGTGGAATTTGGTTGGGGTTTGATAGGCAAAATTGACTTCCTATTGGAATTATCACACAGTGACCATCAATGGTTTAATGAATCATCAATAGTTAGGTAACCATTGGTGGTTGGTTAACCATCATTTATTGGTACCAAATCATTGGCAAATAAGTGATCATTGATGGTTACTATCAGATTTGGCTTAGGTAAGGGTAGGTCTAGTTAAGAAGGTTGCTAAGTGATTTTGGGAGGTGTGTTTAGGTTGAAGACTAGTTTCAAGATAGAAACAAATGAAGTAATTAATAAAAATAGATACTTATCTCTATTTTCTAAACAATTTTGAGGTGAGTGGATGAGAACCCATTGTGGAGCTTAGAACAATTTTGGTAGAGTGTTAGTGTCTTGGTTATGATTGATGAACTGTAACACTTGTGCTCTTTATCATGCTCATTGGAAGCTTTCTTGGATTCATCAAAATAAGACCTACAAAATAAGTTTTGATACAAGAATATTTGATAATTTCTTGATTCTACCTAATGATTATTGGTCTCCCTTTCACCTCCTCCACCTCGCTTTTTATATAAGGGAGAGGTGAAACAATAATTTAAAACAAGGTCTCAACAGTTCATCTAAGTTTAGTCTTAACATGCATAATAATGTGAGTGTCTAAGAATAAAAAATTAAGGTAGAGTTCAGCTAGATTTGACCCTTAAGGTGGATAAAGGTTGATCATTAGCAGTCAAGTATAACCATTGATAGTTAGGTGTTGACCATTGGCGGTCGATAGGTCAAACGTAGAATGGTTAGGTTAGTTAGGATGACTTAGGTTTGGTAGTTGAAAGGTGATGAAGTGTTCCTGAGGGGGTTTAGGGGTGGTCTAAGGGTTGGTGTGACATATAGAACTATAGCGTGTAGATTTATAGGATCTATACTCTCTTTATACCCTCTTGAAATTCATATTCATCTTTAGAATCTCTCCTTTGGGAATTAAGGAATTTCCTTTCTTAACTATTCTTTATTTATTTTATATTCTCTCCCACATTGATTGTACTATGGTTTTTATCTATTATAATTGGTATTATTTCTTCCAAATTATCTCCTTTCCTTGATAATTTATAGTTTCTATCTCTAGAAATAGGATTCTATTTCACAACTCGCACTAGAATTAAATAAGAGTCTATAATACTCTCTTTACACTAAGAGGACTTATCAAAATTATCCTCTCTCTAATGTAATATTATATTTAACATGTAATTAAATAAAATAGGCTAATTTTTAAAAACCTACACTAGAATCAACAAGTGTATCTCTCTCTTTCACACAACTCTCTTTGTAGTATATGACTGATTTGGGATTATCCCATGACAAGACTATGGGTATTAGACTTACAAATGGAGTATATGTGAATAGTCTCCAAGAAATGTGCTATCACCACTAAATGTTTAATACACTTTACTTCACACAAGTTAATGATGGTTATGAATATTTTAGTGTTGGGATTATTATTTTTAAACATGAGGCGAAAGGGTATTTCAATTCCACTAAATAAACAAAAAAAGAGGGAAGGGTAAGATAGACAAGGGAAGCCTCTAGTTTTAAAATAAACTCAATGCATTGGTTAATGAACCAAGTTACTATGTCATAGTTATACTACTATAAACTGAGTTTCACTAGAGTTATACCTCTAAGAACATAGAGTGGGGAAAGCCTTAAGGAACTAAATAAGAGTCATACTAGAATTAAACAAGAGTCTCTATTACTTTATTTACACTAAGAGGACTTATCAAAATTATCCTCTCTCTAATTTAATATTATATTTAACATGTAATTAAATAAAGAAGGCTAATTTTTAAAAACTTGCAGTAGGATCAACAAGTAGATCTCTCTATTTCACACAAATCTTTATAATATTTTTTCTCAAATAGACATTAGTATATAATTACATTGGATAAAATACCTTTTTTTCACTCCAATATGCTCCTTATTGTGAGATGCCCATGAGATTGGGCATTCCTTGAAAAGGGGAAAGTGGGGAAAACTATAAAATTTCATCCTCCATTATAGGACTGATTTGGGATCATCCCAAGGCATGACTATGGGTACTAGACTTCATAAATGAAGTCTACATGAATAGTCTCTAAGAGATGTGTTATCACCACTAAATGTTCAATAGACTTTACTTAATACAAGTTAATGATGGTTATGCATATTTGAGTGTTGGGCTTATTCCTTATAAACATGAGAGGAAAGGTTATTTTAACTCCATTGAACTACACAAAAAAGAGGGAAGGGTAAAGTAGAGAAGGGAAGCCTCTAGGTTTAAAATAAACTCAATGCATTGGTCACTGAACCAAGTCACTTTGTCATAGTTATACCATTATAGACCAAGTTTCACTAGATTTCTACCTCTAAGAACATAGAGTGGGGAGATTCTTAGGGAACCAAGAGTATGCCTTCAATGAAAGTTCTCACTAACAATGATTACTAGGTGTTTCTTATTGAAAAAACATAAATGCCATATGAGAATTTATAACTAGGAACACAAATTATTAGCATTACCAAAAGAGAAATGAAATACCTCACACATAGATTATAATAGCTAAGCACATCATAAACATGACTTACATAATGTAATAAACTGTTAACCTAATTATCCTAGCACTAATGAGCAATCAAACATGAACATGAAATAAAATTGAGACACAAAAGAGACCCTCTTGATGAAAATATACATTCTAATTCTTAAAAGAGTAAAATGATGCTATAATAATCAATCTAGGCTAATTTTACTATATAGAGTAGTGAAGGAAATGCATGTGAGATCCTAGAAATAATTCAATAGCACTTTCAAGAAATTTTTTATCGACCATAAAATACAATATGACTCAAATCATTAAATAGATAAAAACTAGTGATCACCTTTAAACAAATGAGGATCCCATCTTGGACCACAATTTCCACTCATTATAGTTATAATCATATTTCAAAATTTGAACCAAAAAAATCTCTACAAACCTACAACATATCTACATAGGACCACTAGATGACATAAGGAGGTGACTGAGAGGGACCAACTCCTAGCTAATTTGACTAGGCACTCCCAACATCCAACATGGATTCTATGAGGTCAAACTCCTTATCCATATTGGCTAAGTTCATTTGGGGATCCCTGAAGATTACCTCAGCTTTAGATGCTAGTCTCTAGGATATTTTCAAAGATAATTCCATTTAGGTTTGGACTCTAGAGACCTAGTTTATGCTCTCTATGGACTGAGTTGATAGGTCTAGAACCTCTTGGGACCATTTTTAGTTTTCCTTGACCACTTTTTTTCTCATAACTAGGTCAAATTGACCTAGGTGGAATCTTAACTCCCCTTGGTCATGTAAGGCTCCATCTAGGAGGAATAACATGGAGATATTGGCCTATTTAAACTAGTTCAACATGTTCTTCTTTTCCTCTTCCAAGGTTCCTATTGTAGTATAAACTAAGGGTAACCAATATTCCATTACAAATCTCGTGTTCCAACATATGTTTGATACAACCCCAAGTCTAAGGTTAGTATCAGTTTAAACTCAAAAAAAATTCACTTGTTGACCACCTCGTATAACTTATGACACTTCACATCAATTTTTTTAATCCTCTTCATATATACCTAAGTATATTATATGATTGCATAAAAATCATCTCAAGTCTCCACTACTTCCCAAAAGATTGTAAAAAATATTAGGTGGGCATCTTTGAACTACTCGATCAACTTGATTGGGTACATGCTTTTCACTTGGGCTTTGAGATTCCATACTTGGATCTACATGTACTCAAGGATATTTTTGTACATGTCATGGGTAGCTTGGAAGATGGATAGTGGGTCTTCAACTATATTCTCCTTTATATTGGTAATCCTCACCTTGGTGAGGGAAAATAGATCCTATTGGGTCTAGCATATCACTAGGTTTCTATCCTAGACAAATCTCTATATGAGCATCTTATTCATGTTCCCAAAGGCTCTATCAAAACTCTATTGCACATATGGGTCACCCTAGACATCCATATGTGGTTCTTGTGACCTCAAAATCATCCCTCAAGCTCTAAGGGGTATATGAGGTGTGGCCAAGATGGTGGTGAATGTCGTCGGTTGAGGCAAAGGGGAGATGGATGAAGTGGAAGGAGTGAAAGAGGAAAGGAGTGGAGGTGTAAGGTCAGGGGAGTGTAAGGAAGGATAATTAAATGGTAATCCCATGGGAACATTTGTGCCCACTATTATTCTTGAGTGAGGTTCACTTGAGCTAGAATTGGCCCTAAAAATGGGTCATGGAACAACAAGGAAGAGATGGGCTAGATGAATGTGTGAAAAAGGATTGTAATAGAGGGGAGGTTATTCTAGTGTTAGTATAATAAAAAAAATCAAATTAACACACTAAAATACTAACACCTCTATTATAGAAACTAAGAAGAGAATAGGTAATACACATTCAAGTTAAAACACAACTAAAACATAAAACAAATCACTCTTTTACCTTTTTTGTAAATCCAAATGGCTTGTTTGAGTGGCTTTCTTAGTTTTTGCATCAAAAAGACTTTGAAAATGAGTCTTTATTTTCTCCTTCTCTCCTTGTCACCATGGCTTGGTTTATAAGCTTATACTTTAGGCATGGTATCCTTACTTACATGAAGTTTTTGTCTCTAAGTTTTCATTATATAACTACACTATCAAAAGCATTAAATATATTTAGGTATAATAACATTACACTAAGAAAGCTTAAACATCAATGGGTATGGCCTTGTATTTATAGCATCTAAAAGTTAACTCTCACCCAAGGTGAGTTAAGGTTGAGTTTAAACATGGGATGGGTTCAAAGTAACCCTAGGTGAGTTGACACTAACTCTAGTTGAGTTAATGTTATCATGTAATTATAATTTTCAATTACTAGGCATGGCTCTCAAATTAGATATTTTAAGATATTTTCAAAGTGCTTGACAACTCATAAAGGAAGTGATGAAAAGGCTTGATATTTTGAATTTTGTAATTTTCATTTATAGATATTCATTAATTTCAAATGGATAACTAAACTAAGCATTAAATATTATCTAATTAGTTAATTAAATTTCATTAGAATTTTAGCTCTTTTAAGATTTGATCAAGTTCCCCACATAATAGGTTCATAGGCCAAATTAATAGTTATTATTTTGCAAGATGACTAGGGGTGAATCCATGAGAGGCTATTATTATGTATAGGATAGTATCCCAAATATGGATTCCTCAACATGATTCTAAGCATCAATGAATGATGCATGGATGAAACTAGGATGTTCAATGATTCATAGGTTTAATTTGTAATGGTTGGTAGAAATTGATCTAAAGTATAATCAAAGGCCAGTTATGGCCACATTTGGATGTATATAGTTTTCCCTTGTTTAGGAAGGTGTCATAAGCTATAGGAATAGTAGTGCCCTCTTAATGAATAAAAAGGTCTTGTATGCCTACTATTTTAACAAGATGCCCCCTCAAAGGAGTGGTTAGCAAAAAAGGTCGGTGACCAGTCCCTCAAAAGAAGGAAAATGATGGGACTAAAATGTTAAAGGGGGTGGAAAATACTAATTTAGCCACATGTGGTTATAATCAATGGCATGGTGAGCTTTCCCAGGTGGGAAGATAAAAAGGATGATTTGCCCAAAGTTGGTTATAATCATTGACACAACAAGGTAAAAAGATAATCATTTGACCAAAGGTGGTTATAATCATTAGCTAAAGGGTAATGATAATAAGATAATTATTTAACCAAAGGTGGTTATAATCATTAAAAGGAAAATAATGATTTTCCCATAGGTAGTTATAATCACTAGCAAGTTAAAAACATGTCCTAATTGGGCTAATAGAGATAATTATTTTCACAAAGGTGGTGATAATCATTAAACTCTAGATAGATTAAAATACAATGATTTACCCATAGGTGGTTATAATCATTAGTTAAATGGGTGGGAATATGCACAATGACCAAAGGTGGTCAGAATCATTGGTAGAATGATGGGAGTATTATGGGAAATTAGAAAATGTTGCTTCACATACTAAATTCATACTCACAGTGTAAGAGATGCACCATAGGAATTTGGGAAACCTTATAGTAAGGAGATTCATGTCCTAACTAGCAAGGATTAAAATTATTTCATGACTTAATTACACTATATATAGGGAATGATTTGAGTAGATCAGGAATTTCTTAGGTAGAAAAGGAGAAGTACCTTGGCCTCAATGTTTGTGAGGTTTCCAAGCTAATTTTTCTTATAGGACATGATGATAGTCATCATGGTATAAAATACCATGATAACCTAGATGAAATATGTATAAGTACTGACACACAATCTAATAAATAGTTAAAAGTAATGGACTAATGATAAAAACCATGATGACAATGTTTTTGTATGAATGTGGATGGACTTAAGTATAATTCAAAATGAAACAACCAATGAATGCAAATATACTAAGTCAAGGTACAATAATGAAAATAAACAAATAAGCAAACAAACAAACAAACAAATGGAAAGATAAAACACCAAAAAATAGAAAAGAAAGATATAAAAAACAAAACAATGAGAACAAAATGAAATAAACACTAACAATGGTTAATCATAATGTTAGCAAAAATAGAGATCAAACAAGAAGATGAACATTACCCATAGGTTATAGGAGACAATGAAACAAACAAATGAAATGGGGGAAAGAGAAGAAAAAGGAAGGGGTAGTTGATCTGACTCCAGATGCACTAGGTAAGTGGATGTTGCCTACATTATTCCATAGATGCAAGATCCAACATAAAATTCATGCCAAAGGTAGTTCTCTAAAGATATGGGATAGAATAAAATTATGATAAAAAAAGGTGATTAATGATGTAGAGGAAATAAAGGAATGGTCTCACAAAATGGTGAGTGCGTGAGATGAAGCTTAGTGGTTAGTAATATATCAAAGTTGAATACATAATGTGCAAGCTAAAAAATCATAAAATGGTGAGAGCATAAATAAGCCAAATAAGGATGGGGAAACTAAATGACAAGTGGTTTTGTGTGAAATATCTAGGGGTCTCAAAATATTTAAGGCAAAAAAATGGTTGACTAAATGATTTTTAGGATTTGATAGATCATTTTAAAATGTTTTTGGAAGTTTTAAATAATTTCAACTCGATTGAGAATGATGAAATACTAAACGGTCCAACTCACAAAATGACGAGAGCATTTCAAGCTTAAATATCTCATAAAATGGTGAGAGCATGGTAAAGGGTGACTAATCTAACCCCAACATAAATTAAGTGCTACCTACATAGTCCCATTAGGACCTCAAGTCACCAGGGTATACTTTAAGAAACCCCTCCTTTAGAAAAGGTGTAAAAATTTGGTGAAATGTGTAAAACACCTGACAAAATTTTTTATTTTTTGTGGCAAAAAAAATAGTTTACAAAGAAAAAATAATAATCTCCATTGGTGAATCATTCATAGTCTCTCAAAAAATGTGTAAAATCTGGGTGAATTATGTTATTTTAAAACCACAAAAAAATTATACATTGGCGAACAAAAAATAATAATCATAGTAAAATTTTAATTTTTTGGGCACTGGGAATGGGGTGGGATCGGCTTGTGGCACTTTGTGAGAGATATTTTCATACTATTCTATCATGCATGCGTACCTTCATGTAGCCTTCATACCTCCTATGATGTCTCCTTGAAATCTTGAAACCCTAAAATATGGCTAAGTTTAAAACCTTGAAACCCTGGAATCTGACTAACTCTGAAATATGATAGGATCCACCAAAACCTAGAATTTGCATTATAGCTCCTAGTGGTCCGAAACCCCTCTCAAACACCCTGAAAGTATATAAATAAAATATAACTTAAAGTATAAGAAACTAGATGTCCATTATAAATGTACACTTATCCTTAACTATTTATTTTATTTGTATACTGTTCGCTTCAGAAAAAAAAGGGTTATTGAATGCCTCATTGCTATTTTCTTCAATTCGGATTTATACATATTACAAATGGAAGTGTGTTGGAAAAATGAGCTGAATCCTCCACTTCCCATAACGTGAAATCAAATACTACCAGGCAAAAACTCAAACGAAACATTTGCCTTGGCGATTACAAAGCTAGGCAATCACGAAACCCAAGAAAGCTTGGCAACCAGGAAACCATGGAACGGCACAGAAATCACCAAAAAACACACTAAAAAAATGTAAAATTCTCCAAAGTATGAATATTCGCCACTAAAATATTCCCTGCAAGTCACTATAGTTCTGACTTACAATAGAGGAATCTAACTAGGTAGAAACAAGTTCTCAAATTAGGCAAAAGGCATAATATGGCATAGAAATGGCACAGTAGGAATTCAAGGCATGATAAAGGTGTTATTCATAATTTTCAAATAGGTATTTATAATTAGAAAATAATGGCATAAGTGAATGATACTAATTTTCCTAAAGGTTTTTATAATTAGTAGCATGGATTGAAACAATGATTTTCCCATAGGAAGTTATAATCATGAACACTAGAAATGAAATAAAATAAGAAATGAATGATGCAACTACCAAACCACTATCATAATTGTCCAAGATATTTCCATCATCTAAAATACTGAATGAATTACTAAAACTTGATCTAAATTATCTTGTTAAAGGTGGTCAAAGAACTAACATAATAGAACCAAGGTCAAAGGGTGGATAGGGAGGGTAAAAACAACTTTGGTCAATAGGGAAGGTATGGTAGATAGGTATAAGTTATGATAAAAAGAATAATGTTGATATTAAAGTATAATAAAAATGAGCCTCGTAGATAATACTTCAGGTCTCTCAAGTGAAGTAATTCTTGAGGTGTATATTGCTCATCAACTCATCAAGTTCAATTCCATTTAGTGTAGTGAGTGTGTATCCTCTAGTTCCATAATTTACAACAAGTATATAGGGAACTGTCTAATTAGATTTAAAATTTACCTTCTTCTTCTTCTTCTTCTTCTTCTTCTTAGTTGTGGATTTCTTTTTGTTTTATTTGAACATAATATCCTAAAGTTAGAAATATCTATGTTTAACCTAATAGTTATAATGGCCATAGAGTCTGTTTTAGTATGCTTGAAGGCTATTGATAATGGCCATGAATTTTTCATCAAGTAATTATATTTATTGTAGGAAAGATACTCACTAATATTCATCATCTAATACATTTTTTAATGAGATACATAGAGAAGGTAACTTGACCTTAATGGGAAGAATGGTTTCAATGCAATAAACTAGAGAATATGGAGTGGTACTAGTTGGGGTATCATAATTAATGTAGTATGCCTAGAGGGTATGAGATATTTGGAGGTGCCAATCATGTCTAACATTATTGAAAATATTCTTAAGGATGTTGAAAATGGTTTTATTTTATTCCTTTGATTGGCCATTACCTTGTGGGTAATATGTGGTAGAATTTTTTTGAGTGATATTATACTCGTCATAGAGCATTTTGACATCATTGTTCTTAAATGACCTTCTGTTATCATATATAATGTTGGATGGGATACCATAGTGGTAGATGAGATGGTTGAATATGAACTTGGAAATTTTTTTTTAGTCACGTAATTGGGGTATAGATTTAACCCACTTAGTGAAATATTTAGTACCGGTAAGGATGTATTTATTGCCATCAACTGAGGTTGGGTTAATTTTCATAATGAGATTGAGTCCCCATGTTGAAAATGGACATAGATTAAACATTAGTTTTAGTTTTTTGGATAGGGCATGAATCAAATTAGTATGAATTTGACATTTATTGCACCATCTATATAAGAAGCTACATTTACATCTATAGTTGGCTAATAATAGCCAGTACATAAGATATTTTTGGCTAGGATAACCCATTGGTGTGGGATCCACATATTCCTTCATGAAATTATTGTAACACTAATGTTTCTCCTTTTGAATTTAAATAATGAAGTAGAGTTACATCAAAGTTGTGGTGGTAAAGGGTTGGTCCAAGTAAGGTATATTGTGTAGCTTGGTGGGTAAAGGCCTTTTTTTGCTTATGTGATAGGTTTGGTGGCATGATATGGTCATGAAGGTAGGTAAAGAGGTTTGAAAACCATATATATATGTGACTAACAATATCAAAAATTGTTATGATGGTTTAAGGTTCATGAGTAGGTGCTAGAAGATTTTCAATGTGGAATTGACATTCTTTTTCCTTTTTGGTGTGATGGATCAAATAACCAATGGTGGCCATGGCATTTACTATCATGTTACTGGCCCAAGGTATGTGATCAAACTATATGTTGGTAATTGACTATTTTATAATGTCAATCATGGCCTTATATTGCACCAATGTATCATTTTTGTTCTGAAAGTGGTCAGTAACTTGATTGATGATTAACTGAGAATCACAATAAACCATTAGATGTTGAATATTCCATTGTACTGCTTGATAAATCCCTACAATGAGTGATTTATATTCAATAATGTTATTAATACAATTATAAATGATAAAAAAATAATTTAGGGATAAGATCCCCCTATGGTGTAGTAAATAATAGGCCTTCCCTCGATCAATGTGATGTGAATGACCATCAAAATATAACTCCTATTGTTGTTCCTTAATTGAAAAGTTAGAGATTTAGCATTTATATCATCAATCTTATATGAAAGTATTTATGCCTTTATATATTTTTTGTTGACATACTTTATGTCTAACTCACTAAGAAGCATGATCCATTTTGCCATGCATCCTTATAACACACTTTCTTGGATAGTAGATACTTGAGTAGATCTACTTTAGAAATAACTATGGTCTTATTGTTTAGAATTTAATGTCATAATTTTTGAGTTTTAAGGACCATAGATAAACAAGATTTTTATATAGGCATATAACTATGTTCATACATGACAAGTGTAAAAATTAGATAGTACACATCATGTTATTTTTTATTTTCATCATGTCGAGCTAGAAATCCCCCTAGGGATTTGTCTGTGTTAGATATATATAGTAGGAATAACCTTCTTGGAATAGGTCGTAATAAAATAGGCAAATTAACAAGATAGTCCTGTAAGTGATGTAAGGATTTATAGTATTTATCATCTTTATAAAATATGACACCATTCTTTAGTGTGTAAATGGATGGAATTTGTAAGCTAATTGATAAATGAAGCATTTGATAGACTAAATCTTACCCTATAAACTATGAAGCTGCTTCAAACTAGAGAGTAGTGATATCTCGTAATAAATTGTACTTTGGTAGGATAAACTTCAATGTTTATATGAGAGATTATGAAGCCTAATAGTTTGTCTGATGTAACACCAAAAATGCACTTCTTAAGATTGAATCTAACCTTATATTCATGAAGTATCTCAAATATTCTTTGTAATATGACTGGATGATTGGCATGGGTCTTTTATTTACCAACATGTCATTTACATAGTATTCAAAAATTTCATGCATCATATCATTAAATATGATGGTTATGGATCTTTAGTATGTGGGCACATAATGTTTTATACCAAATGGCATAACCTTATAATAGAATTTTCCCCATGGACTAGTGAACGTTGTTTTATGTTGGTCTTTTAGCATAGTTTGAATCTGGTTATATCCTTAAAATCCATCCATAAGTGAAAGAATTTAGTACCCCATTATAGATTCAATTTTCATGTCAATGTTTGGATAAGGAAAGTAATCCTTGTGGTATGCCTTATATCTCAAAAATTAGTGCAAATTTTGATTCCTTCTATTTCTTGTTGACTGGTAAAATATTTGAGATCTACTCTAAGTAGTCGATTGATAAAATACATCTCAATTATAATATTTTTTCCATATCTTTATTCAATAATACAACAATATGAGGATGCATCTCATGCATTTTTTTGCTTCACAAGTTTAGAATCAGGTTGCATAATAAGGTGGTATACAACCAAGGTGGGGTTCAAACCTAACTTATCTAAATAAGACAAAGTAAATATGTCAACAAATTCCCTTAAAAGGGATGTAAAAATTTCATGTTAATACTTAGTGAGGGACATGCTTAATTTGTTTCATTTTGGGTCCTCTGGAGTCCCAATGTTGACTTCTGCAATGCCTTTTATAAGGAGAGTCAAACCATCTTTTAGAATGGTTGGTAATTATTTGAATTGGCCTATAATTACTCACTCAATTTTATTTCACTGAGATTGTGACACTTATCACTTTCTCACTTGTCTTAGGGATCCATTAAAGTCTTGAATCAATATGTGTCACTAGATCAATCTTTCTTAAGAAAACATAGATCAGCTATCCTGCACATAAAAATGATATTTAAGTTAGGATCAAGAAAATAAAGAACTTAGCATAAAGTTTTTAGACTATGGTTTTATTTCATTTTAATAAACATGGGTAAGTCCTTAGGATAAACATTTTAAGTTAATTTTTAAACATGATAAAGGGCACCCCACATATAATAAAAGATATGGCATAAAGTCTTAGGACAAGGCTTTTAGCTAAAGTCTAAAACATAACAAAAGGATCTAGTAGTTAGTTAGACCATGTGGAAATAAAAGGGACCAAGGGGGGATCAAGACATAAAGGGACCAAACATATAAATTTTAGACTAAGGTTTGGTCATGTTAATAAACATAGCTAAACATTGGGAGAAAAATTGAACTAAGTCCATGGCATGATTAATCATTCTCGCATAAATTTTTTCCACTAAATTTGAATTTGATTCAAAATAACCTAAGCTAGGGTAATTTAAATGAGGGTTTCAAGATGGTTTCGGTTTGATTTTCAAAAAACCAAATGATATTAAAGGTCAAATTGATATAAAAATGATGAAACCTAGGCATTGCCTATTCCAAATTGACTCCATTGGAGCTGAAATATAAAACATAAAGATCCAATTTCAGCAACTTTAGGCAATACTAAATCATAATTATGAACAAATATTCCAACCAAATTAGGGGTGAATGATATTAAAATGAAAATAACATGTAAGCATGCTAATGGTTCTCTAATCAAGTGAATTTTTTGATTTTAAGGTATAAATTTTCACAATTTTAAACAAGGGTCCTTATTTTTGAAAAATCAGGGTATGTTGACCTCAACAAAGTGTAATCTCATCTAGCCCTTTTGGTGTTTTAATTTTCAAAAATGACCTTAAAGTTGTAAAGGTTTTTCAATAAAGTTTGTTTATATCACCAAGTATCATTTTCATGTCATACTTCATTATGTTCATAGGTCATAATTCACTTATTCATCCATATCATGCTTCCATTATTTACTCACAAATCATAACTATTTATAGTTTCATTATTACTATATCAAATTCATTCATATAATTTTAGTATGCTTATAAATAATGATCATATTTATAAATAAATTTCATTAGAGACCACTTTCAATTTTAATTTATTGATATGTTCATAATTTAATAATCACAAAACATACTTATATTATATTTTTCACATATCTCATATTATTGTATACTAACATTGATAATAAAAACTACTCAATCTTATTATTTGTTACCTATTTTAGTCTATGGCTAGCCATATATGGATATTAAACATGAGATGTTTTATAATACCAAATTACCACTAACCACTAACCATGAAAAATTGTCCTAGTTAGCTCTTTTCAAAGGCATGTCTAGTAATTGACACTATGCAATACAAGAAGATTACATATAAACACATTTTATTAAAAAAAACCCATTTCATTTGTGTTACTTAGAATATTAAACATAAAAATAAATTCATATCCTAACATAATTTTATTGATTTTGAATATGACTAGAAACTACCAACCAATAATGAATGGTGAAGGTTGAATGACTGGTGGGTGGATGTTATCTTTCTAACCATGGATGATAACAACACAGTGACCATAAAAGGATTATAACACATGCTTACATAGATTTTTTTATGATTTTAATTTAGTAATAAGATGACATTAAATGCAACCACTAGTCTATCCTTTAGTAGTGTATATGTGGTGTAAATTCTATTATATTTTCTAAACACATAACTCAGTTATCTATACATAATTAAAATAGGATATGGTAATTTCAAAATAATCTTTAAGATCATAAAAATATATTTAGACCTTACTATAGGATTGATTTTTTTTTAAGGTTTTATAAAATAAAAAAAATGTCTTAATAGGATCTAATGGAGGCTTCAAATTGATTCTTTAGACATA
>JARHVA010003283.1:2042500-2047500 GCA_037957365.1 Torreya grandis
GAAATAAAAACAATGTTTAACATAAAATATCATTTAAATAAATGAGGAAACAACCGTAATAATTCCTCATAATATTCCCATGTAGCACTATACTCATAATATTAGTCTGCATCATGATACTTATCTATTACACAAGTTAAAATTGTGATTATAAATTATTATAATTGGTTATACTTTGACCACCCCTAATTTATCGCACTCATAATGCATTCCAATATAAAACATGTGTAGAATCAACAATATATTTCTTAAGATAAGATACATGAAAAATATTATTTATTTGAGCTAAAGTTCATGTTAATTCAAGTATATATGCTACAGAATTAATCAATTCTATAACATCAAAGTGTCCCACATATCTCAGTGATAACTTTGTTGGTTTCCTTAACTTAATAACACTATTTTGGGGTTTGTCTTGTAGAGACACTTTATCTCCAACTAATAATTACCTTCTTGTTATTTTCAAATTAACATAACTTTTTAGCCTATCATTAGCTTCAACCAATATTTTACTTATTAACTTTACTTGTTTTTATATTAATACAAAATATTAAGCCAAAAAACCACACTATATTCGATTTTATCCCAATTGATTGGTGTTCTACACCTCTTACCATATAATGCCTCAAAAAAAAGTTATTGCCAAAGTTGATTGGTATGATTTGTTATAAGTAAAATCAACCAATGTTAGGTATTCCTCAAATTTATATTTTTAATCCATTTAATACATCCTCAAAATATCCTCCAAAACATAATTTATTCTCTTTGTTTTCCCATCCATTTATATATGGTAAGATGTACTGAAGTTCAACTATGTACCTAAAGATAAATTGAGAGTTTTCCAAAATGTTGATGTCATCCTAGGGTCCTTATTTGAAATGATCTTTTCTAGAAACCCATGTAATATATAAACCTCTTTCATAAATTTTTTATCAAGTATTAGTGCATCATCTATTAAATTAGCTAGAATGTAGTGAGTTACCTCATTAATTTTATCCATAACCCCCAAAGTCATATCAATAATATCTAGACATAGACAACCCTTGGACAAAGTACATGATAATAACTTTATTCTATTCTAGTATGGAACATGGTTATAATAACCAATCATGATGCACATGTTAATCCTTAACTCACTGAGACTCCAAGAATATAGACATAGAGTTTTCCACATCCTTGGCAATTCCCTTCTATAATTACAATGGTCTTAACTCTACTAATAGCTTATTCACTCTAGGATGTCCTAAAGATGGAGAATTATGAAATTACTTTAACATAATATTCCTCAATTTTTTTCTATCATGGGCATATACTCTACCATTTTACCCCAAAATCCCATCATTTTAAATTGAAAACCATGGTATGTACTACCCTTATAATTCTTAACTAATGTTTTTTTAACTTATTCATAGAATTCATCTCTTGGTTGATAATTTTACTACTTGATCTTAAAAATTACTCATTATGGAAAAATACACAATGTACCTTATATGACTAATGGCATATACAATGTTATTCTCTTTACCCTTAATGTAATTAATGTCAAAATCATAATATGAAAAAATTTCTATCCATCAACTCTGATGAACATTAAAATTAGGTTGTGTAAATATGTACTTGAGTCCCAAGTTTTCAATTTTAATCTCAAAAGTCTTTACCAAAAAATAATGCCTCCAAACAAGAAAAACATGAACTATGGTAGCTATTTCTAGATCATGAGGAGCATAATTTTCCTCACAAGGATTCATTTTCCTTGACTCATAGGCAAAAACTAAACCATACGAATAATAAATCCTCTTAAACCATCTCATGATGTGTCTATTATAATTAAAAGTGACCATTTGGATCCAAAATATATAACATTGGTGTTTAAGTAAGCCTATTTTTCAAAACCTAAAAATATTTTTCTCACTTATTAGACCAAATAAAATGGTACTCTTTTGGCTGAAGAGAGGTGATTGGATTGGATATATTAGAAAAAATGGGTACAAAATTCTTGTAGTACACTATTAAACCCATGAAACTATGTAAATCATGAAATTTTTTGGGTGTTTTACAATCCATACTGGTTTTAATCTTAGTTGGATCCACTAAAATTCTTTATGTAGAGATAATGTGTCCCAAGTATTTTACTCTTCTTTTGAAGAAATCACACTTGGATAACTTTTCATAGATTTTGTGCTTCCTCAACCACTACAAAATTAAATGTAAGTAATTAAATTTCTTTTCTTCACCTTTGGAATAGATGATAATATAATCCAAAAATTTTAGAAAAAATTGATAAAGGTAATCTCTAAACACATTGTTCATTAGGTTTATGAATGTTGTCGGTGCATTCATTAGTCTAAAAGGAAGTAGTGTGAACTCATAATGCCCATAAAGAGTCTTGAAAGATGTTTTTAGAATATATTCCTATAAAATTTGTAACTAATGATACCTATCATGTAGATTAATCTTTGAAAATATCCTTGCACCATGAATTTGATAAAAAAATATCATCAATTCTAGGTAATGGATACCTATTCTTGATTGTTTCCTTATTAAAAATTTGGTAGTCAATGCATAAAAGAAGGGTTCTATCCTTATTTTTGTAAAGAATATAAGTTTACCCCATGGCGAAACACTTGGTTGAATCAATCCTTTGGCCAAAATCTCTTGAAGTTGTGACTTTAACTCGATTAAATTAGTTGTTATTATTTGTTAGGAAGCCTTGGACTATAGTTTTGATCCTATAATGATATCAATAGTGAAATAAAACTCCCTTTTAGTTGGAAATCCTATTAATTCCTTTATAAAAACATCTTAAAACTCTTTAAAAAAATGATAGTCTTCTAAAGTGGGTTCCTTAGCTTCACCAATTTCATCCATTTTGACTATGAATGCTTCACATCCCTTTCATTGAGCCTTCTTAAACTAAAAAACTAAAATTTACCTAAGTTTAAACTTTATTTAATCTCCTTATATTTGGGTTTAATTTTAAAAATCATCTAAACACTCAACCTTATTAAGGAAATAATCAAACTTTGGATTTGTGTCTAAAGGGCCAATTCACTCCTAAGATCACATCATATAACCCTAGTGGTGTTGTGTAAAGATAAAAAACTATGGTGAATTTAAAAAAAAATTATTTTAGCCTCAATAATACATTTTTCAAACCTAACCTTAGATTCATTCCATACTAAATTGGCTAAGCATTTTCCATAAAATTAAAATTTTTAGAATAATTTACTTATCATTATAGGAGAGATAAAGAATTTAGTATCTCTTGTATTTATCAAAATAGAAATAGGTTACTGAAATAAAGTAACTTATACTTTGATTTGAGAGGCTTTAAACTATTCTTAATTATTATCCAATACTACATAAATACATTTTTTAAAGGTTACCTACTAAGATGTAAAGGTGTACAAATTCTTATTTCTTCCATATATCTTCCACCGAGGATAATCCTTGGCATACTAGTCTCTTCCAAATGTAAAACATTTTCTAGGTGGTCCCTTTCTCTTAGACTAATTAACACCCTTAAATATTTATCTACCACTATCTCCTAGCTTCTTATTCCTTGAAGAATTATTGAATAACACATTTTGGATATTAAACTAGTTTTTGGAATTCCCATTCTATTTCTAGTTCTTTTTCTTGAAGGGTATTTTGGCAGTTCCAAATTTATTTTTAAAATTTTATCTAATCTTTTCAAGTTATTTTATATTTTTATAATGTTTAACTTCTTTATAAAATACTTGTTCCATGGTGGATTATCCATGCACATCCACTTCACACCCAATTTTAGGTTTTAAGGCCATAATGAACTTCTTGATTTGAAAATGTTCATCTTTTTGATATTGTAGAACATACTTCAAGATATTTGTGAACTAATCTTGGTATTCATTTACTAAAAAATCCCCTTACTTCATATTATATAAATATATTAACCTATGATAAAAATATAGTTGAGGTATCCATCATTCTCTAAAAAGAGTCATAAACTACTCTTAAGTGGTGGTAGAAGAATTTAGGATCATCCCAAGCTTCTTACTATACCACCAAGTTGCTACTTCACCATCCAATTGGTAAGATCCCCATAAATCCTTAGTCACTTTAGAATAATTTTGAATCTTATTATAATTTTCCATTTACATGAGCCAATATTCAAATCCATCACTAAATACCATACTATAAAGCTTGGGTGGGTTTACTTCCTTCATATCATGTGTAAGCTTTAAAGCTAATTTATCTCTAGCCACTTATTGAACTTCTTCATGCCCTTGATCCTGAGGTACTTCCTAATAATTGGGTTATTACTTTAGAATATTTTATTCATATTCCTCCTCAATTCCATGAACTTATCTCTCTAGAAATTTTATCCTATCTCTATTATTATTAATGACATCGAGTATTTGATAAAGTTTTATAGCTTGTTATATTGTTCGCTGACTAGGATCATCTTGATGGTTTACATTTAGATTTCCATCACCACTCAATTTACCTCATTCCATTATCCACCATATAAATTAGGGTAATATATTTAAATTAGTGTACTTATTATGTCCAAACATTCAACCTTTTCTCTTATACCACAATGTTATAAACCCACTAGGTTATACAATGGATACACAATTTTTTTTAAAAATACCAATGTTGCAATTATATAAAATTTATCTATAAAATTATTATTTGCCTACTAAATGCATCTAAAAAAATAAATGTATAAATATATCAACCCAATATTTAACTAAATTATCCATTTCATTTCCAAAATGTTTATAACATATTTTAAGATGAATATTTATCACAAAATTAATAGTGGAATGAATAAAGTACAACATAACAATCATATAATCCACATTTTAGATATAAATAAGCATACAACCACTATTATCATAATATTAATAATCAATTAAAAATATCATAGCCATTATTATGATGAAAATCCATCAAATAGTAATGTACAACATGTTACATTTTAGTACAAAGTTAAATGCACAATATAATATGTACAA
>JARHVA010003283.1:2050000-2070000 GCA_037957365.1 Torreya grandis
TTTGTAAGAATGGATAAAAACACACAATGTTTCCTCATAAAATGTATTTGCTAACAAGTTTAAACCAACAATTATTGTTAAAGTTTATGATTGTATATTCAATTACATGTCCAATGTTTCCTAATTTTGGACTAAACTTATTCCTATAAACCATAGATATAAGGTTTCATTCAAAAATAAACCCATAATGTTTTAGTTTTATTTACACATAGGGTTTGGTATAATGAGTATGAGCCTATGGATGGAACTGGGTTTCATCCCTAGGTCCATAGTCATGAAGCCTAGATTTAATATTTGTCTAAAAATTATTATTCCACACATTTAGACATAATATCAATAATAACCCATACAATATTCATATTTTTCTTTCATCCAAATCTACAATCAAATAAAAATAAGAACCAACCTAGTTATAATAAAATTATAGTCTTAATGTCAAAAATGTTTCCAAATATTTAATTAAACATTGAATAATAAATAAAAATTAAGGAATAAATTTACTTTTATGTGAGAACAAACCAAAAATTTGAGGCAAAATTGACAAGTGGGGAAACTATCATATGTATAAAAACCCCACACTAGTATTGAAAGATTGCAACAAAAATATCTTATCAAAATCAAATGAATAAGTTATGATAAGAATCCCCTTTGACTAAGAGAGGATGCAAGAGCAAGATGAGATCAACAAGAGTGTTATGTTTTATCAAGTGTAGAATAATTGGAGAGGAAAGTTATTTATATAGAGCTAAAATATAGAATGAGTTACATGTATAAGATTGAGAATGTGTGCCATGTAGGGGAGATAAGTTACATATAATTAACTCTAAATCCAACAAGTGGACTAAAAATGTGAGTGATGCATCAAAAGGGTATAATAAAGTGCATTTACAAATACAATAAATGCACTCATACATGAAACTTAGAATAAGCCCAAATGACTATAAGAATGACCAAAATTAAGGCTGTCAAAGATCAAATTAAATATTGAATAAGCAATAAAAATTAAGGAACAAAGTTACCTTTAAGTGATCATAAACCATAAATTTGAAGAAAATAAGACAAGTGGGGAAACCATCATGTAGAGAAAACCCAAAAATTAGTATTGAAATCTTTTAATAAGAAACTCTAATTATAATAGCATGAATAAGCTAGGAGAAGAATGACCTTAGAATAAGAGAGGATAAAAGAGCAATACTAAATAAATAAGAGTGTTTTGTTGTATAAAGTATATAATAATGGGAGAGGAAAGCTATTTATATATAGATAAGAGATAAAATGATTTACATGTGTAAGCTCGATCATGTGTGCCAAGTGTCCCTAATCATATTATAAGTGTGGAGGATTTGTGTTTCATGTGGGTGGAGAGGAGTTACATGTAAGTAAATTCAAATCCAATAAGTGAAATAAATATCTATGTGACACCTCAAAATGGTATAATAAATTTAATTTATAAATATAATAAATGAACACACATATATGACTTACGATAAGCCTAAAGGACTATAGGAAGGACCTAAATTAAGGTTATTTCTCCAACTTAATGTGTAGAAGAATAAATATTATCCTTTGGTTGAACTCAATTCTCCTCCTCCTCTTTTTCATATTTCTATCACCTCTCTCAACCCATTCATGCTTTAGTGTCTAGGATTTCTCTTATAACCCTAAGAGATAAGCATCATGTAACTCCAATCAATCAATGCTAAAACTCCACTATTTTTTCTTTATCTTGTAGTAATTTCCCTTATCTCTGACATGGTGAGTGTGATAAAACCCCAATCTCTTTAGGAATAAATTTAACTCCATAATCATTGCAAAAAAAAAAAAAAACCTAATTCCTTTCATGACTTTCAATTAACCTAATTTCACTACTTTTACATTTTGTGGTATTTTCCATGATAAACACCATATTATTAAATCTTTGAAAATTATTTTTAATTTATATTATTTTGGGGTTATTTTACCCTCTTTTTACACTTCACCAAAAGTACAACAAGTAAATAATAAAACAAGACTATTAAACACTCATGATTCTATCTACTATAATGCCATCAAGGTTACTAAGGCAAAAATTAGTTCTTATAGAGACTTTAATGAAATAAAAAAAATTAACACCAATCTAAATCTTATAAAAGAATAAATTCAAATTTTAAGCCTCACGTACCATGCAAATCACATCAAATTAATAAATCAATATTGCAAACATGTCTCATTCATTGCAAGAATAAACAAACAAACAATAATAATCATTTAAATAAAATTTAGATTAACATTCATTTTACTCATGCAACTACAATGTGGTGTGTGTAGGTTTGTATATTATTCAAACCCCCAATGCTATCATATTCACCCCATCTCTGATGATACTCTACCTCTTTACTTCATGTGATTTTGGTACAATTATGTAATCACATCAATCCAACAAATGGGTGGTTAGTCTAAGATTATGATAATAATTAGTATATAAACATCTATAAAATTGAGTAATGTAAATAATATACAATGAAATTATAGTCAATCATGATCATAAATCATAGTAATTACATATGTAACTACTATACAACTTAATAATTTATCATGAAACAATAATATGACTATCAACCATGAAATATACATACCCAAATCATGAGTTTCATAATCTTCTATTAATATTTAATTAGTTTTGTAGAGAGGAAATGGATGTGACAATTCACCTCATAGAAAATAGTACAAATTAAGGGGACAAACAAGGGCCATAAGGGTGAATATGGGTGTATTTTTTAATTATGTTATCAAGTAAATGTTGATGCATTACCTAAACCTAAACCTAACTAGGGAATAAATAAAAGGGAAGCATGTTTGGTCTTGTATCTTTATCACCTTAAGATAAAAAATGGGAAAGGGATAAACCTAATGAAACTTAATTAATGAATAAGAAATATTATTATTTTATTTTATCTCTTATGTGGAAACACAATAGGAAGGGTTAGGAATAAAAAATTGAAAATGGAAATGTAGTATTATGAACATAATTAATTGCGTGTAAAATATGGATATAAATGGGAGTCCCGTATCAAAAACCAAAGTGTGATAGGCATGTTAAGTGAATTTTTCTAGTACATTTGTGGAGAAAATTATTCCTCTATTATTATTTCATGTTATTTTGTATAACTACTTATAGTATGCTTGATATCTAAAAAATAATGTGTAAAAGGAGTAACATGAGGGGATTATATTATATATTAACTATAATGTAACTAAATGTAAAAAGTTCATGATAATTATTACATAAATAAGTCATAGTGAATTCAAACATAAGACACATTTGATGATAAAAGGATTATATGTGTTATATATTCAAAAAGTAAAAAATGCATATGCTTATATAAAATCAATTTTAAAAATTGGAATATTGAGTGACCAAAAATACATTATATGGCTATAGCCTTAATTTATTACAACATAAAAATCATCATACTTAGGTAAATTCATGCTCTATTTCATAAAATATGTCATCATAGTCACTCATGTGTTTTATCTTTATCATAGAAACATATTTATCCATTAGATTCATCCACCATTTGATAAATTTTAGGCTTGTAATCCCACTAAGAATAATAAAACTAATGAAACTTAAAAACATGCACATCATTTTTTGTTTCTTCACTAACTAGTCACTATATTTTACACATTCATCTAAAATTTCATTGATATCTTTATATCCATAAGGTTTAACTACATACTCTATAATTGAGTCATATACATTGATCTCTTCTTTTGTAAGTTTCCTTTTTCCTACATAATTATCTCATATTTAGGGAGGATTTGAGTGCTTATTCAATGGAAATCTAGTCCTAGTAAAAATATTATAGGCCTTTGGTTTTGATATGCACTATATAGTCATTCACAAAATAAATGAGACAAATAAGTCAAATTATGTGTTATTTGGATTAAATAAGGCTAATTTATAGGTCGATATATGTATTTGAATATATGATAATGGAAAGAGGCATAAATAATCAAAATATAATTCACTAGAATGTGGAGTAGTGTCTGACACATGGGAAAGGGAGAGGCGAGGCATATATGAAGTAATATATTTTATGATGCTAAAAATGTGTATACAAGTTTTGTCTTTGATTCCAAATAGGTGATTATGTAATGATTTGAATTCCAAAATTTGGAAAGATAATAAATATTCCAAGCATAATGAATAAAATTTTATTGAGTTACATCATATCATCAAACTTGAATATAACCCAAAAAATCCATAGTGAATTTAAGAAAAATGGAGTTTATTAAATATATATTCTATTAGATTTGGTTGTGCATTATTCCCTAGGAAATAACTCCATCATTCACAACATACTTCATTAATCAAGTTATATGGTGGAAGTGATAATTATGAAAAAATTAATAACATGAATTGGTGCTTAATTGTATGTATCCTTAAATATGAAAATATGCAAATACTAAAAAGTATGAATATATGTGAATTATTCACATTTATTTTCTCATAATATCACCTAATTAATATGATATATTTATAAGGACAAATAAATAATGAGTTAAAATAATATAAATATCACCGATTTGGCCTTATCATATGTCTAGGGAGTGTCATAAACCATACAACCAAATATGGATAGGATTTTCCAATTGTGTCATTAGATATTCACTTTCAAATGTAAAACCCTAGAAATTATACAATATTAGATTTATAAAAAGGGATGAAGAAATCAATTAACCAGTGTACTAAACAATACATGAGGATCCTATTAATAGGTACGAAAGAACCACCTAATAATATAGGAGGTGGGTGAAATAAAAATAATAGGGTAGCATACACTAGCTAGGCTTGTTAAACCAACTAACCTATTTACCCAAGTGGTTAAAACCACTATAATTAATGCATAGGTAATACACCTTAGTTATAAACCTAAGGTATTTACAATAATATGATAACACCCTCCATTAATGAATAAAATAGAAACAAGACCAAGTTTATCCCTAAGTTTTATGAACTTGTCTAAACAAAGTGGTTTGGTCATTTTATAATTTGGTTGCTCTATAGTGGGGCAATAGAAGAGATCAATGTCTTCATTTGTAACCAATTTTTAGATGTAATGATGTCAAAACTCAATGTGTTTGGTCTTGGCATGGAATAATAACTTATTTTCCATCTTTAGAACACTTTGGTTGTCACAAAAAAATAGAGTATACTTTGATATCTCAAACTAAAGATCCTCCAAGGTTTTCTTATCCATAGAGTTTCACAACCTCCACTAACCACAACTTTATACTCTAGTTATATCAAAGATAATTACATTGTAGTTTTAAGTTTGCTCTACCATGATAAAAATCCTTAAACAAGAGTGAATACATATCATTTTGTATATTTTCTTAGATCTACTAATCCTACCCAATCAGAGTCAAAATATCCTCAAAGCTCAAAATCTACAAACTTCACATACAATATGCCAAAGTGAAGAGTACCTTTGACATATATTAATACCCATTTTTAGCTAACCAATGTACTTCATATGGTTTAGACATGAAGTGAGATATAAAACTTACTATAAAATAAATATTTGATCTATTGGTAGTGAGATATATGAGACTACCCACTATCTACCGATACACTATTTTATTGACCGATGGTGAAGTAGTGTCTAATGAAAGTTTAAGTCCAACTTTAATAGGTGTGTGAGATATAATAAAATCCATGATTCTAAACCTTTTAATAAATTAATTGGCATAATTATTTTGTGCCATTCATATAACATAATTACCTTGATAAAACTCTACACCTAAATAGTATTTCAATAATCCTAAGCCTATTATGTCAAAAGTACATAAAATATCATCTCTAAATGAGACTATAAATACTCCTAATGATGTCTATATCATAAAAATATATAATGAGAAATAATATATCATCACTAAAAACCTTTACATAGAGATTTGGTTTAGAATTACACCTTCTAAAATTATACTCCCTAAGGTAAGAATCTATTTTCATATACCACGCTTGAGGAGCCTACTTAATCCCATACAAGGATTTAATCAACTTGTAGATAAGATGTTTCTTACCAAGTAACTAAAATCCATGTGGTTGTGATATGCATACCTCCTAATATAGATCACCATTCAATAATCTACTCTTGACATATATTTTGTTCACCTACCATCCAAACTAAGTAGCAATAATAACAATCAAATGAAAAGTTACCATCTTAGTAGTAGGAGAAAAAGTATCCTCATAGTCAACCCCTTCCTCTTGTGCATAAATTTTTTAAACAAGTATAGATTTATATTTATCCAAGGGACCATTTGCCTTATACTTTACCTTATAAATCCATTTACAACCAATGGGTTTCTTTCTTGGTGGAAGCTATGTTAGCTCCCAAGTCTCATTTTTCATAAAGGAATTATATTCCAATTGCATGGTTGATTTCCACCCAGTCTTCCCTTTAGCCTATTAAAAATAATTAGGCTCAAATTCTTGTGAAATTGTATTTTAAAATCAAAATTAACATGCCCACATATATTACTAAGATGCTTTCTTGATCTCAATCTTCTTCCTTCCATACCTTGTGGCAAGTCTCCCTCCATTAGTGCATCCATTATGGTAGAGTACCACTTTAGATTCTTTGGTTATTCTATTAGAACCTCATAATCACCTATAAAAATTCCTTCCCTATAATTTGATTCTTTTTAGCCATATTTGGCCCACATACCAAGTTGAACTCACTTGCAAATTAATCTTGGTGTAGAGTTCTTGATTTGGCAATGAATTCAAATATTATTGACAAGTTATAGATGGAAAAACTAGAATGAAGAGATCATCGAACTCATAATCCTTTAAAAAACATTACAAAATACCCCTATTAAATTCTTAGGACAAACTTGAGAGTACATGGAACTCATCTACTCTGCTTGTTCCATTCAGATTTTGTCCACACATTTGGTCCCAATAGTAAGAAAAAGTGACTATTTCAAGCTAATAGAATTATAACATATGGATTAGTAAAATAAGATTAATAATATGGGTTATTTAATTATTTTTCAAAGATAACCTACACCAATTTCCATCTCACACAATCAAGTATGATGGAAGATATGCATCTCTAAAGTTGGCTCTGTAGATTGAAATGACCAAATTTCCATGCTTAGCCATTTTTGAGTCAAGATCAAATGGACTAGACAACTTATAAATTTTTATATCTTAAATTAAGAATTAATTTATGCTAGTGGATTAAAATGGCTTCTTTCTCTCTTCATTAAGTTCATTTACTACAAAATTGGTGCCTTTGCAAGCTCTATGCTTCAAAAAATAGATTCACAAAGTTAGCCAAAAATTAAGGGACGTCCATGCAAGTATAAAATTTATGCCCCAACTAATATCCATATGAGTTAAAATTATATGGTATAAGTAACATAAAATAAGTTCTCATAGACATCAAATGACATCCATGCAAACATAAAATTCAAGCTCCATAAGCTAGCCATTGGGGTTTGAAAGCCTTGGTAGGGAGCACAAGAAGAAGCATGTGGTCAACAAGTGTCAAGACCATGGGAGTTTAGAATAGATCAAGTAGTCAAAAAATATTTAAGACCAATGAGGATCTAATTTTATGATAGTGGGTCTTAGAGATCCATATCTTGTGTTCGATTAGATCTCAAGATCTAATAGTGTGTGGTGATCAAGACAACTAACAAAGGAATGAGCCAAGATATTTTGGCAAAAATGATCAAACAAGATAAACCTGACTTAGTGGGTTAGTAAGAGAATAAAAAATTGATCTTGAACTAAGTTGGTGGAAGAATCAAAATTATGATGGCTTGATATAGACTCAGATAGGACTAATTATTGAATAGAGTGTTATACCTATAAATCTATTGGAAAACCAATATCCTTAGATTGGTTTTACTCTATATATAATTTAGTCTAGGATCTAAGATAGAAGCAGATATGTGGATAACAAAAGATCATTTCAATCTATGTCTCAACAAGTCATTAATTTAGATCAAACACATCATATCCTTGGAAATTCAAAGACCTAAAATCTTGCATTCATGATAAGATCTAGTGGAAGATCAATGGATTAGAGCTTGGGGATTCAAAAAGTAGTTAAAGCATTCACTTATTGCTAGAACATGATTTTACACATGTTTCTAATCTTTATCTTTTAATTCAACTTATTAAAACTAAAATGATCTGGGTCTATTAGAGTAAATTATGAAAATCCCATTCATGACGACTTGTTTCGATTGGACCAAAAGCATGATAGAACATCTTGAAAGAGCTCATTAGTTATCAAGAATAATAATATTCCTAACTTATTTGTCTCTCTTCTTTCTTATACTATAAATGGAGGCATTGAAGCCAAAATCATATATCTCTCACTTCTTTAGATAGATCATTATATCTCTCTCTATATTTCTTGATTCCTTCTCTTGATGAAACCAGGCTCTCACCAAGAAGGAATTTGTAACCTCTTAAAGTAATAGAAAGGTATGTTTTGATTTCAAAATTTTGGTATAGTGTGTAATTATCTCACCTAGTTACTAGTTCCTCCACTCATATATGTTGTGTTTAGTGTTCTGTATCTCTTGATCAAAGCCTGCATGTGGATACTCTGACTTGTTAGTGTCTTAATTTATAACTCTCCTTTTGTTTCCCTTAGCTTAGATCATTTGGTGAGCCTACACATAGATGTATAGAATATATTTATATTCTAAACCCAATCTCTACCTATTTCATTAGTGTTATTCAACTCAATCAAGGGGGATCAACCTATAAATTTAGTGTATCACATGTTAGCTTTCTTAAGAGAACTCATCCCCTTCTAACCATTTTCTAGTGAATCAATAGGCTTAGTTTTAGTTTAGGTGAGCATCAAAGAGGAACTGACCTACTCCAAAGGTTTATTCCCATCATAAGATACCCACACCCTAGGGTTGTTCCCATTTTATATCTTGACTTAAGAAAGCCCAAATAACTTCTCCCAAGGGTGCAAGTTGAAGCTATAATAATTTTTGACATGCTTGGTGGGATAGATTTACATCTAGTGAATAAAATTTGGTGTTATCTTTCAATGAAATAGTATTTAGAGATAAAAACTCAAGCACTAATGGCAACTCCAAATAGACCTCAGCTAGTATAAGTAATCTAGGTGCCCAAATAAAAAATTGGTATGTATTCTCAATTTCCATTTGGAAAAAATGCATATTCTAAGCCTCAAAATTGCTCATATCAGGCTAATGTTTTTTATGGCCTCACCTCAAGTATCCCTCCATATACTTATTATCCTTTCCATAATAGTTACCTCTCTCATACCCCTACTCATGTTTCCAATCAACCTTGACAAAATTATGTCTTCTCTAATCATCCTAAAAAAATGCATAAGAAATGAGACTAGATTTTGAGAAGTAGTGTATGGAGATTGATAGGGACATGGAATATAATATGAAACAAGAGGAGATTACTTATAAATCTTATCTCCATCATTAGGAGATGAGTTAATAAGAAATATATCATAAAAATCACTTGGTTAGATATATTGTAGCTAAAGAGGAGAAGATGCACCAACTCCTTATATGGATGCAAAAAATTGAAGCTCAGACTCTACCCACTAAAAAGGAGGCTCCCACTTTCAAAATACCAAGATTTAGACAAGGTAAACATTATGAATTTTGTAATAAGCCTCTTTGTTTTAAATTTATAATTTTTAGAGGTCCCTTCCTTTGAAAGAGCCTATACCTATGTGAACTCAATAGGTTCTCCCTCAAGATCCTCAAACCATTCCATCATGGAGACATTTTTGGGCTAATACCCCTAACTATGTCATGCCTACCCTTGAGAAAAATACTTCTTCAATGCCTATCTAGGGCCAATATAAAGGGAAGTGTGTGGAGGTCATCTCAAGCCCTTTATCTATCCTTTAAGTTGAGAAGCCTAATAAAATTTGTTTCCCTCCTACTATATCCCTTTTTGAAGAAAATCATATGCTATAAAAGATAGATGAGGAATTTAAAGCTAAAAGTGATCCTCAAAAAGGCTATAGGGATAATGTTTTTGGTATTTGTGATGAGTGAATCTTTATCGATACTCATCTTTATCAAGAAGGGAATGAACCTTATTTTAAGGATAATGAGAGAGATTGTATTAATGGAGGAGTTTAGGCCAACAAGATAAGAAAAAAGGAAGAAGAAGCTCAATTTAATTCTTACAGATTGAGTCTTGATGACTAAAAGGGTGACTATGAAATAGTTAAGAAGGGTGTATCTGAACACGAGCCTACCATCCCTCAAGAAAATGGGAAGATTACTTTGCATGATTTCAAGTGATCAAGAGGAAATGACCTTTTGGGAGGATTTAGATAGATTTTATATAAGCTTCGATAATATACCTATATCTATGTATGATCAAGATGATGCTACCATCAAAAGTTAGAGCATGATCAATTTAGAGGTCTCTCACATTTCCAAGGATAAATAAAAGTATGAGGTGAAAGCTGAAGATCACTATGAAATCTCAAGTGAGGGTAATGAGTAACATCAAACAAGTGCTCCTATAGTACAACATGAACCAAGCTTCAAGTAATTAGATAAGTATGTCTACATTGAAGATATGTTTGTTCCTCTTCATCCATAAAAGGGCACATTAGGAGAACTATTGATCAAAATGATTAGTTCTACAATTCTAGTGCTTCTAAAACAAGGTATTATTCAGCTTAATTTGTTCTAAATGAATGATACTCATAATTTCCATTTTGACTTAGGAGGTAGATACTTGTAAGTTAATATAAAATATTATATAAATATTAGAGTAGGTTTGTTATTTTTAATTCCTACATGTGTTTTCATGAACCTATCATAGTTCATTTTGGTGTGTTCCTTATATTATTCTATTTTAAGAGAGGTTCTAGTTTCATACCAGCTCAATTGTAGAGAGACAACTCTATGCCCAATAGATCAGACTAGTAAATGGACTATGTTATCAAGCATAGAATTCATGATTCCCTATGATATTCCAAGAATGTTAACCATATTTGGCTCACATACCAAGATAATCTCACTTGCTAAATAATCTTGATGTAGAGTTCTTTATTTGGAAATGAATTCAAATAGTCTAGACAAGCTCTAGATGGTGTAAGTAGAATGAAGATATCATGGAGCTAACAAGCCTTTAAAAAACATTGAATAATAACCTATGAAATTATCAAGACAAACTTAGGAGCACATGGAACTCATCCACTCTGCTTGTTGCATCTAAATTTTGTCCACACATTTAGTCATAGTAGTAGGAAAAGGTAAGTGGATGTTTCAAGCTAGTAGATTTCCCACATATGGATGAGTCAAAGAGGAAAAATTATATGGGTTAATTGATTCTTGTGCCAATATCACTTATTCCAAGTTTTAGCTCATGTAATGAAGGGAGATGGAAGATATGCATCTTCGAAGTTGGCTCCATAGACTGAAATGACTAGATCTCCATACTTAGCCATTTTTGAGCCAAGATCAAATGGACTACCCAACTTATACATTTTTATATCTTCACTTAATAATCCCTTTATTTCAAATACAAATCATTTATTTATCTCATCATTAAGTTCATTTCCTACAAAATCAGTGCCTTCATGAGATCTATTCTTTAAAAAATAGATTTGCAAAGTTAGTTAAAAATTATGGGACATTGACATAAGTGTCAACTTTATGCCCTAAATAATATCCATATGATTTTAAATTAGATGGTCTATGGAATGTCAAATAAATTCTCACAAATGTCAAATGACATCCACATGAATGTCAACTTCAAGCTCCATAAGCTAGCCATTGGGGTTCAAAAGCCTTAGTGGGGAGCATGAGAAAAAGCACATGGTCAAAAGGTGTCAAACCCATGGGAGATTATGATAGATCAAGTAGTTGTAAAATCCAAAATACTAATGAGGAGTTAATTTTAGGGTGGTGGGTCCCAAATATCCATGGCCCATGTTTGATCAGATCTGAGGATTTGATAGTGTATGATGATTGAGACAACTAACAAAGGAATGAGCTAGGGCATTTTGGCAAAAGATGATAAAAAATATGAACCTAACTCAATGAGTTAGTAATAAAATAAAAACTCAATCCCAAGTTGAGTTGATAGAAGAAGAAAAAGGATGAGGGCTTGATACATACTCAGATAGGATTGATTATTGAACAAAGTGTCATACCTATAAATCTATAGGAAAACCAATATCCTTAGATTGGTTTTCCTCTATAGATAATTTGGTCTAGGATCCAAGATAAAATTAGATACATGGCTAACAAAAGATCATTTCAAGCCATGTCTTGACAAGCCACTAATTTAGAGTAGACATGTCATGCCCTTGGCAGTTTAAAGACCTCAAAATGTTGCCTTCATGATAAGATCTAGTGGAAGATCAATGGATTAGATCTTGGGGATTCAAAAATTAGTTGGAGAATTCACTTCCAATCAGACTATGATTTTCCACCTTTGGCTAATATTTGTCTTTTAGTGTGGATTACTAAAAATAGAATGGTCTGGGACTATCAGAGCAAATTATGAAAATCCCATTCATGATGACTTGTTTTGATTGGACCAAAAGCATGATAGAAAATCTCAAAAGTTGATAGGTCATTAGTTATCAATAACAATAATCTTCCTAACTTATTTATCTCTCTACCTTCTACTATAAATGGAGGCCTTGAGGCAAAAAATAGATATTTCTCACTTCTTTAGATAGATCATTAGATCTCTCTATGTATTTCTTGGTTCCTTAACTTGGTGAGACTAGACTCTCACCAAGAAGGAATATATAACCTCTTGAAGTAATATAAGGCTATGTTTTGATTCACTATTCTAGTATAGTGTATACTTATCTCACCTAGTTATTAGTTTGTCTACTCATATCTTGATCCAAGCTTACATGTGAGTACTGTGACTAGTTAGTTTCTTAACTTAGATCTCTCCTTTTTTTCCCTCAGCCTAAATCATTTGGTGATCCTCCACATAGATGTATATAATATATTTGGATTATGAACCCAGTCTCTACCCATTTCATTAGTGTTCTTTGAGTCAAGTAGGGAGGATCGACCTATAAATTTGGTGTATCACTTGTTAGATTTCTTAGGAGCCCTCATCCCATTCTAACCCTTTTATCATGAAGCTCTAGGGTTAGTTTTATTTTAAGTGAGCATTAAAGAGGAACCGACCTACTCCATAGCTTCATCCCCATCATAGAATACCCACAGCCTAGGGTTATTGCCATTTTATAGATTGATTGGGGGAAGCTAAAATAATTTTTCCCAAGAGTGAGAGTTGAATCAATAAAATTTACATTGATGAACTATAATCCTACATAAATTTCACATCAAAACTTATAATAGAATCATTAGAAGGAAATAATGACTCAATATATGAAACTTTACCAATTGTTGTGAATTATGGCATCTATTCATTTACTATGACATCTCTATTTACCACGAATTTATTAGTGGAAACATCAACTAATCGTTAAGCCTTAGAATGCTCATTGTATCTAAAAAACATGTATATTGTACTCTTAACATTTAAGTTACAATTTTTTTTTACTAAGAATAACTTCGAAACATACAAAACCAAAAATTCTAAAATCACTTGCATCTAGAGTCTGACTTGACCACATGTCCTCTAGAGTCATATTATCCAATGTTTTTTTAGGAATTATATTAAGGATTTACACTATTGTGTTCACTTCTTCTACCTAATACTTATGTGGGAAATTTTTGATTTGAAACATATAGTGAGCCATGTCCATGACTGTCCTATTCATCTTTTTCATAACTATGTTTTGTTATAGAGTGTAAGGGGTAGTATAGAAATTGTGTATGCCTTTAGTGTCACAAATATCCTTAAATTATTTTGAGGTTAAATCACCCCCATTATCCATTCAAATATATTTCACTAGTCATTTCACTTATTTTCAGCCATAGCTTTCCAAGATGTGAAATTCAAAAAGCAATCTTATTTCTTCACTAGAAAGTATAACCATTTTTTCCTAAAGAAATAATCAACTAGTAACATAAATTAATATGATCTAATAGGAGTAGGTGTCTACATTGGATCATGAAAATACATATGAACCAGATCCAATACTCCCTTAGTTCTCCAAGATTTACTAACATAAGATGAATGTCTAACTTGCTTCCCTAATTGACATATAATACATACATGATGACTATCCCAAAAAATAAGGAATCCCCTTAACCATCTTAGTATTGTTCAATTTATTCAAATACTAGTAATTCAAATGCTCATACCTTTCATGTCATAGTGAACTTTAGATATCAACCACTACAAGTGCACTTTCCTTTGCCCTTTGTGGATCTGAGAGCTTACACAAACCTTTCTCACCAATCCAAGCTGTAATAATACTTTTTACCTTTGGAAGTAAATAAGAATTATTGTCCTTGAAACTTAACAACAAAATTAAATTTTTTAGCAATATCACTAATTGAAAGTAGATTATTGTTCATATCAAACACATATCTAACATTATAAAATGTGTACTAGATAGTACCATTAAAAATGATCTAAAAATTATCATAGCCTTTCACAAAATAAGTTTTACCATCTTCCAAAGATATAAATTCATTATTATTGTTATTTTCAACAAAAACCACATACAAGTCCTTACAACATGTATAATGATGAGATTCCCCTAAATCAAAGTACCAAGATTGATCCATCATAGAATTACCATTGGAGGACATGAATGTAAAATTAGGAGATGTTTCCTCTCCTTTGCATTTAGTTATATTTTCATGATGAGCTTTATTTATGGGGTTAGCCAAATCCTATTGTCTTTTCCTATAATCTTTCTTAAGGTGACCAAATTTCTTATGATAAAAGCATTTACACTTATATCTTATTGGAACCACTTAATTGACAATATTATGTATAATAAATTTTAGCTTTACAAAACTACTTACCCTTTCCCTTGATGAAGAATGTACTCTATGTAGAACTAGATGTAGACAAAATTGCCTAATCCAACTATCTTTCCTTTTGTAATAAGAACATGGAATTTTTTTCAAAGTTCAAAGTCTACATCTTAGAAATCATGTGCAAGGACTCCTCAAATGACTCAAATGAAGGTGGAAGATTTTGCATAACTAGATCAATCAAACCTTGATCATCAATAAGATTATACATAGCTTTCAACTGATCATTAATGTCCTTGTCTACAACAAAAACTCAAAAATAAATCCACCTTCTTATATCTTAATGGAAAAAAAACAAATTATTAAAATATAATATCCCACCAACTTCAAAAATATAATATTTAGAAGTAAGATTAGTCCATAGGGTTGATGCATTGGTTGACTTTTTGACCTTTGAGATTAGATTATTTAATACTAATAGTTTTAGCAACATAATATACGCTTGATAATGTTTATCATAGTCACTAGTATTAGTGGAAGGATTTTTTTTCTTTACTAAAAACTATTTGATCAAGATTTTGATATTCACATATTGTCAAAACCTTGTGACTCCACAAATTGAAATTCTTGCTTGTCAATTTTTATGAATCTGATAATAAGAGGTGTTGTAAACTAGCCATTTTGACCTATTTTTTCAAAAAAGTGAATGTAATAAAAAAAATGACTTTACACAAAATTCATCCTACCCATAGACTCAAATCGCAATCTGGACTATGTCTCTAGTTTTCAACAAATAACTCAAAATTATTTGGGAAATTTTAAACTTTGTCTTTAAAAAAATAGAAAAGAATAAAAATAATTAAATAGGGATATTTATAGCTCTGGTTTCAAAAATTCATTCTCCATCAACATCCATATAGAAAAACCCCAAAAATGGTGAAATTTTTAGGCAAATTGGCTCTATGTTTTGCTCCCAACATAATTAATTTTGTTCCTTCAAGTAAATATTTATGGAAACATTAATTTTCCTAAAGTTTAAAAATAAATAGATTTTTCCAATTTTTAATTTAAATTAAATGCACCTTATTTTTGATTGGCTAGATTAAAACATAGGATAAAGACTTTCATGAAATAAATCCAACAATATAAAAACATATGTGCATTTGCATAGAAATGGTCTGCCTGCAAAACTTTTGAGGTTGATTCTAGATGTAATTCTTATCCAAATTGAATGTTCTTAGATCCAAGAAGATTATCCTAACTATGATAAATTTTTTGTAATAAGAAACATGAGAAATAGTCAAAAAATAAATATTTGGCTTCTCTTATGGTGCCTTATAGTGTTGTACAACATGTGGGGGTAGGGAAAAAATAAAAATAGGCCTTAGAGCCTCTCCTTTGACTTCCTCTTCCTCTGTCTTGGTATTAATCTAATTTTTACTTCTTTTATCTACTTGTTTGTCTTTCTAGTTGGTCACAAAAAATAAAATTGATTTTCTTCCTCTCACTGCTCTCCACCAATTACTTCACTCTCCTCCCTGACAAGTCTATCCTCTCTCACTCCATAGGTTCCCTCCCAAGTTTCCTACACCACAAGATTTGATACCATATTATATTTATAAAAAGAGATGAAGAAATAAAATAACTAACATACTTAATAATACTTGAGGAGCCTATTAAATAGGCACAAAAGAACCACCTGAGAATATAGGAGGTGGGTGAAACAACAATGATTAGGTAGCATACAATAACTATGCCCATCAGACTAACTTACCTATTTACCCAAGTGGTTAAAACCATTATAACCAATGAATAGGCAATATAACTTAGTCATAAATGTAAGGTATTTACAATAATATACTAACATACACTAAAAGGTTTAACTACAAAGAGTAATGTGTGATTATATGTCATGTAATCATATTTAAGACTCTTAATAATTACATATATAAGATGAAAGGATGAAAAAATATAAGTTAAATGAATAGATCAGGTGGGTAATTTACCTTAGCACATAATCAAATGATGAGATAGGAATGGTTATGCATGTACAATAAATAAGGAATAATGATTCAATGTCATTAACTCCAACTCGATAGGTCTCACTTATTCATATCCAAATGAATGATGGCACATCACATTATATAATTATGTGAACCAAGAATTTATTAACATAAATATTTTTTTTATCAATACATTATTAACCTAAATTATGTCCTCACTATATATGATAGATTGGTCAGGTCTATATTTTATGATCTAATGTGCAAAGTGTATGAAAAAAATATTGGGAATCTTGATTTACATAATTAGGTAAAAATAAATGCATATATATTGAGAGTAAATTAGTATACGAAACTAAATTTAATATTATTAAAATATTATTTATAACTATAAAAATAATGTTTTTAAAAAAACATATCAATACTAGATATGTTAACCAACTTCAATTTATCTTAAGATGCCTCCATGAGTTTGTGACTAATCCCTGCCTATGAAATATTGAAATTTCACTAGTTTTAGGTTGGAACATGTTATATTTATAGATATAACTACCATCCCTTAAATATATCCTAATTTCACATTCTAAGGGATTTGTGAAGGTTATGAATTTGATTGAACTTAAAAATTTTGTAGTAATTCTCCCTATCATAAAGATGACTTGTTATTGGTCAAAATATTAAGAGATAATTATCAATTACCACTTTTAATGATATTATGTAGTGAAAGGAAATGCCATTTCAATTCTATAAGGATGCTTCTTTCAATATTGAGCAAAGTCTCACCATTTTCCTATAGATATTTGAAGTAACACTTCATCTATATATTTTTACATCCTTGGTGAGAATTATTTATCTATGTATGTTGGTAATCTAATATATAATTTTACCAAAAAAATCATAGGATATATACTATGATAATTAAATTAATAATAAGTGTTTCTATTTTTTAGGAAGGCTCAAAGGAATCTAGGGTCTCCTGTATAGGAAAAGTCTTTCATATTTATGCCCAATTTTCAATTTGTAGCATAATATAAATTCAAATTATCACTAATTTTATGTTTTGGCTTATAACTATGCTTTCTATGTTGTACATTTGGTCATTTAAATTGTTTTGTCACAATACAAGCTACATTATTTTTAAATTGTAACTTAGATGAGAAATTAAGGTAAGGTATTTTGTAAAGGATACATTATTCATGCATATATATCAATTGGTCTCCTTGAATTTCATGTAGAAGAGGTTACATATTTAGTTTTTTGGGTGGCTTCATGGATATGAAAAATAATGGATTCCATGCATAATGGATAATAATATTTTTTTACTAAGGTAATCAAATCAAATTTCATTATCACCTCCTTTTATCCTACCCTATGATAACCATGAGATGAATCTCTAGTATTTTGGAGGTTATCAAATAATTGAAGAGTTCCCAATTTTTTTTCAAAAACTTTAAATAATTTATTTGTTATTAAATATTAATCCAATTACAAATCATGTTAACCATATAAAAAATTAGGAATCTTCATCATCTAGATGAATTAATTTATAACAATGCAATAATTTGCATTTTTGTTATACTTGTAGATTCTAAACTCTAGTATTTAGTAATTTAAAATTAAAATATTAGTACATTCACCAAAAATGAATTGAGCACTAAAGTAAAGTCTTAATTTTCCATCCTCTCACACTTTCATGTGTTTAATTTATTATGAATTGAAAATAATTAAATTAATACATACATACACACACACACACACACACACACACACACACACACACACACACACACACACACACACACACACACACACACACACACACACACACACACACACACACACACACACACACACACACACACACACACACACACACACACAGATATGTATAACTATTGAAATAGAAATTTTGGAATATACATATATGATATTAAACTAAAGTATGTAACACAATTTTACATAATTTAGAATTTTCTAAAAATATTAAGTAAAACTAAGTATATAAAAACCTCCCTAAAATAGATTTAATCCTAACCATGCAAGCTACCTATGACTCAAAACTACTTGAAAGGACCTATTTATTTTATTGCATATAAAAACATAATTTTAAATTATGTATGGAAAACGTATCAAAAGGAGGACATAGCCACACTATGGTTTTATAAACTTATTTTGGCCATTTCATGGCTGAGTTTACACTTTATTCCTCAATCTGGGTCAATGTGACTACTTGTGTGAGTTCCCTAATTCTATGTAGGAACCAAATAAACTTATGAAATACCTATAGAAGATAAAAATCTAGTCCTAAATAAAAACTAAATAGATGATAGAGTAAAAATGTGGGAAATAGATAATGGGAATAATAGATCTATCCTCACAAAACCTTGTATAATCTAAGAGCTACCTACATAGCCCAAATGGGCCTCAATCTAGTGTAGTTCTCCCTCTTAGGGTGATTATTTGATAAATGATTATGAAGTTATATGAATATATATAAAATAATGATTTAAATTATTGAAAATGGATTATATTAACCTAAAATTAAAAATATTCAGACTTGGCCTATGACTGTGTAACAAAATTGACATTAGAAGAAATAGTACTCTTTTGTTCAGTGTGTAGTAATTTGAAACTAGCTTCCTAGTGGGTTTCATGTGAATTATTTGATGTGATTACTTATTATAATTTTTAGAATATTATAAATAACCAAATTTAAAAATTAATGAGATATTCCTTTTGGAATGTATGAATTTGAAAAAGTTATTTTTAGAGTGAGGGATACAAGGCCACACCAAGGAATAAGGCCATAGTGCAACCATGTCCAACATAGCATAGTCTTGTCTAAAAAATATAGATACTAGTAGAAAAGGTCTATTATGGGCATATTTATTGAATATGGATAACATTGACTAAAATAGGGATGTATTTAATATAATAGTAGTGTTTATAATATATTTAAGACTCTCTTATATATCATGAGTTAACGAAAATGGTAAATAGATCAAAGAGGGTAAGGATGTAAGGTTTAAATGTTGTCAATCATTTAATGATTAATTTTATGTGTTTATATTTGCCTCCAATATATTA
>JARHVA010003284.1:0-15000 GCA_037957365.1 Torreya grandis
TGATTTAGATTTCATAATATTAGGCATATGTTTTAGATTATATGCACATTAGATACATCTCATGATATAACTATGTGTAAAAATAGTACCAATAAATAGAATTATGCCAAAATTATGAATTTGAATCATATAATTATGCTTTCAAAAATTCAAATAATTGTGTAAGTGTGGAGGACACACTTCCAAAGCATTCCCCAACTATATATGGAGAAATATGAAAATTGATAAAATTACCAATATCGAGGATATGTTTCCAAAACATGCCCACTCTGTAATATTGAGATGTTGAATACTGAATATGTGTGGAGAACATGCTTCCAAAGCATTCCTCCACTAAATTTGGAGCTGATATAAATACCAAATACTAAATGAGTGCGGATAAAATGTCTCAAAATCATGCTCCTAATGAATATAGTAAATGTGAATTTATGGATTCCTTGCCCATATGGCATTGCCCCCCACTAAATCTAAAAACTAATATAAGCACCATGAGAGAGAGAGAGAGAGAGAGAGGAGAGAGAGAGAGAGAGAGAGAGAGAGAGGTACATGCCCCCAAAATTGGACCAAATGTGAATTACCACTTAGTTAGTTGAGATTATCTCAACTATGAAACCTAGTGATACTAATAATTTGGTGAGGTTGGATGATCAAGTCCAACATAGATACTTGGAAAGATTATGTGATTTGATCACCACAACAATACCAAAAAGATGAATAAGATACTATAATAGATTGGCTCAACAAAGTTTGTGGGGGTATCAGTACAAAAAATTCCATGATATGGTAGTAGTCAATTAAAAAAAAAGTAGAGTTTGAAACTGATTTAGATTTCATAATATTAGGCATATGTTTTAGAGTATATGCACATTAGATACATCTCATGATAAAACTATGTGTAAAAATAGTACCAATAAATAAAATTATGCCAAAATTATGAATTTGAATCGTATAATTATGGTTTCAAAAATTCAAATAACTATGTAAGTGTGGAGGACACACTTCCAAAGCATTCCCCAACTATATATGGAGAAATATGAAAATTGATAAAATTACCAATATGGAGGATATGCTTCCAAAACATGCCCACTCTGTAATATTGAGATGTTGAATACTGAATATGTGTGGAGAACATGCTTCCAAAGCATGCCTCCACTAAATTTGGGAGCTGATTTAAATACCACATACTAAATGAGTGTGGATAAAATGCCTCAAAATCATGCTCCTAATGAATATGGTAAATGTGAATTTATGGATTCCTTTCCCATATGACATGCCCCCACTAAATCTAAAAACTAATAGAAGCACCATGAGAGAGAGAGAGAGAGAGAGAGAGAGAGGAGAGAGAGAGAGAGAGAGAGGAGAGAGAGAGAGAGAGAGAGAGAGAGAGAGAGAGGTACATGCCCCCAACATTGGACCAAATATGAATTACCACTTAGCAGTTGAGATTATCTCAACTATGAAACCTAGTGATACTAATAATCTGGTGAGGTTTGATGATCAAGTCCAACATAGATACTTGTAAAGATTATGTGATTTGATCACCTCAATAATACCAAAAAGGTGAAGAAGATACTATAATACATTGGGTCAATAATGTTTTTTGTGTATTAGTACAAAAAAGTCCTATGATATGGTAATAGTCAATTAAAAAAAAACTAGAGTTTGAAATTGATTTAGATTTCATAATATTAGGCATATGTTTTAGATTATATGCACATTAGATACATCTCATGATATAACTATGTGTAAAAATAGTACCAATAAATAGAATTATGCCAAAATTATGAATTTGAATCATATAATTATGCTTTCAAAAATTCAAATAATTGTGTAAGTGTGGAGGACACACTTCCAAAGCATTCCCCAACTATATATGGAGAAATATGAAAATTGATAAAACTATCAATGTGGAGGATATGTTTCCAAAACACGCCCACTCTGTGATATTGAGATGTTGAATACTAAATATGTGTGGAGAACATGTTTCCAAAGCATGCCTCCATTGAATTTAGGAACTGATATAACTACCATATACTAAATGAGTGTGGATAAAATGTGTCAAAATCATTCTCCTAATGAATCTAATAAATGTGAATTTGTGAATTCCTTGCCCATATGACATGCCCCCACTAAATCTAAAAACTAATATAAGCACCATATATTGAATACGTATGGAAAATATGCTTTCAAAGCATGCCCTGACTGAATCTGATAATTATGCCAAGTGTGGAGAACATGCCTCGATGACATATCCCCACTAATATGCCTCCCTGTGAGGTTAGGGAATGATATGAACTAGTAATTATCTCACCTCAAAAGGATAAGATAAATATATAATATATGGATGTGACTATGTAACATATAGAAGGGAATATTTATAGGAAAATATATCATTTAAGTTCATATAACCAATGTGATCACTTGTATTCCTAAGATGCATAATAAGGATCATGGAAACGTCTAAATAGTAGCAATACAAGCTCAACAAATAAATCAATCACACAAAAAAGAGCACTCAAAATCAAGCTAAAATCCAATGCTTTAAGGAGACCATAAATAAGGGGCATGCTCAAATACCACATAATGCAAGGGACATGACTGAGTCAAATGTCCATAAAATCAAGAATGACATATTCAAATATTTATACAATAAAAAATGACATATGCATATATGTCAATGCAGGCATATATAGGCACCAATGCCACAAAAAAAATGATCATATTTAAATGATCGATCAATCAAGATAATAGTAATGCAAAACACCCAATGAAATGCATAAAATAAATCATAAACAACCAGCATAAACATGTCTTACTAACCCATGGATCTAATTTGTTAGGAAAACCATGTCAAGTGTATATAATATAAAGTACCATGTGTAAGATATAATCATGGATAATAGGAATGTATAAGTACATATATAATCCCAAACATGATAATATAGAGTGATCATCGAATCATATAACTTATGTGTATCAAGATCAAAGAAGTAGATGCCCCTAATATCCATATGACATGCATAGAGATAACTCCAAACATCAAAATAGGAATGTATCATGTATTCGTGTATGCATATATCACACTCAAGTAAAAGTGTGATGTATAAGTGTCTGTATGAGTAATTTATTATGCCATCCATCAATACGGACCTAAAACATAGATGCCCAGGAAGTAATAGAACATGTAGGTGCTGAATTTTTTTTTGGAGTTTTTAATGTTTTGATTCTATATTTCTTACGTAATAAATTTATTCAAGTGCATAATATTCATTGATATTATTAATGTATTTACTAAAAGTGTAGAAAAGTGGTATACACCTCTTCCTAGCTTTTATGTAAATGTAAATGGACCCAACCAATTTGGTTTGAACTTGCCTTTTTTTTTCTTTTTATGCATTGGTATTATTTTTATTTTAGTATTAGGTCACACACATTAAAGACACACAACTGAACCTTTTTGTTATATGTTCATTTTAGAAGATCCTAATAACCACATAACTGATCAAATGTTTGTGTTCATTTTTCACTCAAATACTCTAACTAACGTGATCACTTTTCTCAGTATTGATTATATTTGATGATGTGTTTTAGAGAGACACACAAACAAGGAATCTCAAGTGCAGTCAGTAATATGGCTTCTATACCATATACCAAAGAGTAATGTGTGCCCTGAGTAAGAGTGCATACACTAGTTTGGTATTCCCATAGATAATATACCATTTTTTGGTGAAAATCAATGGCGTATCATTCAATTATTTTTCTAAGTATTTTAATAATTCTTTTATTGGTTTCCGCTGCCTAGACATTGTAATATGGGTAATAAGATGTATAAAAGGTATGATTAATTTTTTATTTTCTATATAATAGTCTTACCATCCTTTTCTAAATGATGATCCATTATCATTAATAACAGCTAAACTTATGCCAAAATGAAAAATGGTATTAGTCATCATAAAACTATATATGTCATTCCCTATGGTAAACTCAAGTGGAATTATTTCCACTTATTTTGTAGCTATAATGATAAATTTGTGTCCACTATAAGATATGATATTTATTATTCCTATTAAATCAAATCCCCATAAGGAAAAAGGCCATGGAGAAATAATTGGTTGTAACTCATGTAATGACACATGATTCAAACTATTATATTTTTGGCATTGTAAACATAGTTTTACATGTTTGATACATTATTGTTCCATTTAAGTCCATTAATAATATTGGTATAATATTTTTTGAGACATGGCATGTCCACTGAAATGTCCACCACACTCACTGTCATGCATTTCCAAGATTTCAGTGTGAGCTTCATATTTGGTTAAGCATGAGATCAACTATCCATCAAAACCTATATTAAACAAATCATTTCCAATAATAACATAATGAAATTCTTCATGTCATAATTTTAATTTATCATTTCATTCAAAATGGTGTGGTAAATAGGTTTCAGAAAGAAAATTATAAATATCACTGTAGTATTTTATGTTTATAGTACTGTGAGCAATAACAATAATTCGTAGAGCATGTAATTGATTAGAAGAAATGGAAGGATTCAATCTCTATCATATTTTAAATTTTTTTTTATCATCATCAAAAAATCATCAAGGATGTTGTGCTTGCCATAGCATATACATGGAGGTTATCTTCACATGGAATATTGTCAATAGAAATTGTGTCAAATGTCTATGTGAGTTTAAAAAGCATTTATTTATATACTAAAATATGGTATTATTTAGATTGGTAATGATTAGTAACGTCATGAAAAACCAACTAGGAATGACTAAAAACTTGGATCTCTCTAATATCAAGATTATGTGTTATGGATAATATAATGATCAAGGCCTCATATTCATATATATTATTGCTGCAAGAAAAATCAAATTTGTAAGAGAAAGGCATGTGTTCACCTTCATGGGTACAAAATATAATTCTAGTGCCATCTCATGTTCAAAATTTTGATCCATCAGAGAAAATTTTGAATGGAGTGGAAGATATATTACATGCCTTGAACTCATCCTAGAAATCCTTCATGAGTGGAAAAGAATCTGGTAATGGAGCCATGGCCAATGGGTCAGCTATAACTTAAACTTTTAATGAATTGTGGGCTAAAAATTTTATATTAAATTCTATGAGCTACATCACCCATTTGGCTATGTGATCAGTTAGGTGTGTTTTATTTACGACGAACCTTAATGGTTCTTATTTAATTATAACATGAACCTCATTATTGAGAAAATAATGTCATAATTTTTGTGTAGTGAAAACCAAATCTAAGCATAGTTTTTCCATGGCTATATATTTCCATTTGTAATCAACTAGTTACTAATTGATATAATATATTTAGTTCTCTTTGTGATTATAATCAAACAAATTTATTAAGTCCCATAGGTCCTCATGGGTAGCTGATGTGTAAATAAATAACGGTCTATTTAGAATAGAAGGCATACTTATTAGTCAATTTGATAGTTACGTTATTATTAAATTATCAAAGCATTGTTGACATACCACATCCCATGTGAATTATGTATCATTGTTTTATCAAACATGTGAAAGAGATTGTTTTATAATCCAATTGGGTAATGAAACACATAATATTTTGAATTCAGCCTTACAAACATCACAATTGTTTTAGATTGGTTCATGGTGGCATATTTACAATAGATTTTACCATTTCTAGATCAATCTGTATGCTTCCCTGAAAATTAATGTATGCTATTAGGTTTCCTAAAGAAACCCCCAAAACATATTTCTTTGTATTTAAGCGAGCATTCAACTTGCATAAACACTTGAATATTTTTTATAAATCAATAGCATGGTCTGGACAGTGTTTTTATTTTTTAATTAAATCATGAACATAATACTCAACAATTTTGTGTATGAAATCATGAAATATATGAGTTGTGGAACTTTTATACATGGCTCCTAAATTTTTAAATCCAAAAGTCATGAATGTGTAAAATAATCCCCCCAAAGAGTGCTAAATGTAGTATTTTCTTGAGCTACAGGGTTAATTTTGATTTTATAATATCTATCAAAACCATCAATAAATGAGAATTTCTCATATCCATCTATGGATTCCATAATCATGTCAATATTAGGTAAAGGGAAGTCATGTTTAGGGAAATCCTTGTTTAAATCATGGTAATCAATGAAACATTGAATGCCACCATTTAGTTTTATACCAAGGACAATATTGGAGAACTAATCAGAATGTGCAATGGCTCTTATAAAGACAACATCTTAAAATTTTTAAATTTCATCTTTTACCAACAATTCCACTTTAGGATTTATTGTTAATTTTTTTATTTGATCATATTTACATCTAGGTATGATAATATATTATGCAATATCATCAATGGATCTATCTTAGGCATATCCAAATAAAGACAAGAAAAGAGTTCAATAAAATCATGAAGGACATGTCGATAGGTTTTTTCTTCATCTTCTTACATCATTTCAACACATAAAAAAAAGTATAGGTTCTTTAGCTTCTCCAAATTTATATTTTATCATTTCTTTGCTTAACAAATTAATTTTTTTTGTGATAAATGGTGTGATAAGAATAAAATTTGATGTATCATGTTAGATATTTGAATTATTTTTATCACAAAATCAAGCATGAACATAGGTAGCATGTGTAAACCTATTCTTATGATATAAGGAAGGGAGATACTTATATGCCCCCAAGTACTCTATTAGTGATTCGTCATTGGAAAACTCATCCATTTTTATAATTTATGGGGAAACAATGTCAATGATTAAATGATGCTTGACCACTTGGAGATTAATTATGAATATATTAATACATTTCATTTTGTCATTTTGGAAGTAAATTGTAATTTGAGAGATATGCTTTTGTTTAGTAGGTTTGTTTGAAAAAGACATCCCTTGTCCACTTATATTATTTATATGAGAAATGGGATTCACTATTCCTTGCTCATTCTTACCTAAACCTTGTCCCTTGTACCCATATTTGAGTAGATATTGAGAACCAAAATTAGATTTATAGGCTTTTGGTGTAATATGAATGGGTGGTTGGACCATTGCATAATATTTGAAGGGATTAGCATCCATTGAGAACATGTAAATAAATATTTGATTGCTATATTTTAAGCATGCATGCAATGTGTAGGGAACCATATACATATTGTGTATCCAAGGTAATTCCAAAATAATGTTATAGTTTGAATCATTTGGCATGACTTGACATAAAGTGTATAGTTTATGGGGACCTACTGTAATATTTTTTATTATATATCCCAATACTTTTCGTGACATATTTTAAATACCTTGATACTCATTTTATGTGGTTCCAAATTTTATGGTCCAATGTTGATTATAGAAATAAATTATATTTTGAAAATGTTGAGTCCAAAACCATTGTCCATGACAACTCATTTTACCATTTTGTCATAAGAACATACCTAAATCTATAGTGGTAAAGATTTGTTCATAAGGTGTTAAGGTGTAAAATCCTCCCTTTCAAAGGATATATTATGCTTAATTATTTTTATGGAGTTTAAGACATTGGTCACATATGGTGGTCCAACATTATAAGGGAGTAATGTCATACATATTTCCAATAAAAGATCATATTTTTAATGTGATGAATTGGGTAATAAGTCTATTAGCATGATTTTTATAGTTGTGTGCTTGCATTGGGAAATAACATGTCCTGGGTAGGATGATTACTCCATGCACTTCCTTTGGCACTTTGTGGTGATAGGTAAAAGCTCATTTCAAACACTATAACAAGATAAAGTATGTAGGAAATTAGGTTTCTAGTCCCTTATAGATCATAATGAGTTAATTAGGCATGAGATATAATAAGTAAAAACCAGAAAAAAAATCATTAGACCATGAAATATTTTATACAGATGTCCATGGCAATCATGATTGAAAATTTTATAGAAATTTAGGGATCAACAATATAAAAATAAACAAAAAAACCTAGGTGGCCTAGGGATTGATGTTCAAACATCATGTTTACCAAATTTTTAACCTTAAAATGTTTGGTCTAAGGAGATCTTATCGTTAACCCTAGAATTTGTATTAAAGAGGAATATAGAAATAAAATAACACAAGGGTGATACTCATATCTAGATCAGACCAATTAAATGCTAAACTAAAATATAGACATATATTGAATTTGTTATGCTAAGATAGTCTAAAAATTAAAATTTCAATTATACTAGATATTCAACTGATAAATAATTGATGTACTTATCTTATTCTAATGCTAGTATAATTCTATACCTAGAATAGGTAGAAAGTAGGATGGCAAAAGATTCAAGAATAGTCAACATATTTTGGATTCGATGCTTATGATACTCTAAACACTATCCACATCTTGGGATATTTGGATCGATGATATTGTCTAGGTTCGATGAAAGTGTCTTATGTGGAATACCTACCGGAATAGGATGCAACCACCTAGATAATTTTGGGTTTTACTTTGCCTTCACTTTGGTTCATTCAAATCTAGGTCATTTATATTTTTTCCTTGTGAAATGGAAAAACCCTAGTTTTCCATATTCATAGTGACCTTGGGCAAAAATGGGTTAGTGGGCACATGGTGTTAAGCTGACCCTAGGAACCATATTGTCAAAGGGAGTTTCCTACATATCCAATGCTCTAGAAGAGAACCTTAGAGTCATGTAGTTATTCCTACATGTTGGATGGTATGTGAATCATATAATATGTGTAAACTAATTATAACATTGACCTATCTTGTAACTTATAAAATTGGGCTCTTAGACTAATCAATTATTACTTTAGACCTATACATGCATAGTCCCTATGAGTAGTATGAAAATAGAAATAAATATGGAAGCTTTATTCAATTCAATGAATGAATGATCCCTAGGTGGTGAATGACAATTGATCTTGTATTGATATTTAAGAGTAATAAACCACATTAGATCACTGAGGTTGATCATCAAGATATGTTTTATTTTCAAATATTATGACTTTAGGGCACTAGACACTAGCATCAAGACAAGATAGTAGCACCATTATTACTGTCTATCCTCAAAATTAGTCTGCAAGAATTGGGAAAGAAAGTATAGGTTCAAAAGTTTCATATATGAAAGATAAGTCCATTTTAAGAATTATATGAGAGATATAAGACTTGGGTCATCAACATAAGACTGGTCATACTAAAATATATACACCAAGGGTCACAAATATAGAACACATGGAAGACTTGTAGAAGCGATAAAGGTAATGAATTATGAGTAATAGCCAAGGTTTGATTTTTCAAAGCATACAAGACTAAGGTGTAAGATAATCATAAAAAATGTACACCTACAAAATCAAATACTGATTAAAATCTTATTTCATTTATAAAAGTGCAAATAAAAATTACTACAATAAAAATAATTTTGATTGATAATGGTTTAGGTTTAAATATTTGTAATCTTACATTCTTACATATATTCAGAAATTATATGGCTTCTCTTCAAAAGGTGTATAATAATATCAAAGGCTTTGTTTATGTACCTCACCAAACATTGGGTTCTATCACTTCGGATATCAAATTAGGACAAAGAATATTATCTAAATAGTTTCAATTAATCCTTAATAATTTTAACTATAATTTACTATTTGGTAGACCATTTATAATTAAAATGTAATCCATATCTTATACTTTATATTGATGTGTCACATTTACAAATCCCTTGTTGATAATTAACCATTCATATATTATAATAATACATAATCTACTATTGAGAACAAATCACAACTAAAGGCACTACAATCTACTATTATTCCACAACAAAAGACCATTCCTATAAAAGAAATTCATGCATATGAGGATGGTGAATCTAGTCAAAGTGGTCAAAATATTCTTTCTATATATATTTCATAACAATAACCTTCACCTAAAAGGGTTGAACAAGAGGAAGATGTATAGGAATTACCCTTCAGTAAATTAGAAAGATTTATATTTCATATTTACAAAAGACATTAATCATGATTCTGATGATATTTATGAGGATGATAAAAAAAGTAAAGTTAATGCATAGTGGTGATTATTTGTGTGGTTTAAATTTCACACTAGTTGTCCTAGGTGAATGTATATATTATTCAATTATAATCATTCTCATGAATGTAAATAAAGGAAAAACAATGATTTTAGATGTTGATAATATAAATAATATTTATTGAAATATGTATATTACACAACATAATATTTTATAAGGAGTACCATGGACTACCATATTTCTAAAACATATAATTTCTAGAGATCAAGATGAAAAATACATAAAATGATACATTGAATGTATGAATAGGTCATCATTTATAGATTCAATAAATAATGTGGAGCTCATGGATATAGTACTAATTATTAGAATAAAATCTACTAGTGCACATGATAGACTACCTATGATCTTACCTATGTTACTTGACATGGAATTAATTACCTTGGTAACATTAAGACATATTTCCACTAATATATTATCAAACCAATAGGGAAAAACTTTTTGTCATTTTCACAGAATAATATGGCATACTATTCATACTTGTTCACCATTACAGTAATTTTTTCAAATGTAAGGATAAAGGAAGTATTTAGATCATGCATCCCATACTACAAACTACCGAGGCTCAAAAATAAACTCAAATACATATAAATTACAAGAATTTAAGAAGTAATCCCTTGACACTTCAGGGTTTTATTGAGAATGACTATCGATAACATGTGAAATAGATCCAAATGTACACATACATATGCATTTGTTTGTAACATAGGTCATGATATATATATATATATATATATATATATGGAAATAGATCCAAATGTACACATACATATGCATTTGTTTGTAACATAGGTCATGATATATATATATATATATATATATATATATATATATATATATATATATATATATATATATATATATATATAAGATTCATTATGACATATTATAATACCAATTGCATGTGGTCCCAAAGTTGTGGACATGTTTTTTGTTATGAAAACATGAAATTAGATAAGCACTACATTTGATTAAACATGGTTGCATGAAATAGAGGCCATAATTGATAATTTATAACTTTGTCTTACATTCATATTCAAGGATAGTACAATTCATATTCTTCATGATGGTATTAATGACAATCAGATAATAAAAAATATAATCAAAGCCTCATAGTTGATTTATCTAAAAACCACACATGATTCTTCCTACACAATAAAGCATCATGCCATGTGCATACACAATATTCATAATACTATAAAATATAACGACAAAATTATAGACCATGAGTGGTATGATGACCATAATTATGATGACCTTTTGGAATTTGAGAAAACTTAGTATCTATAATTTGATCACTTTCCACTAGATCCACCATTCGATTATTGACAACCACTAAATGTGTTATTTGAGGCTTGGATTTCAAAAAAAATGTATATTAAAATTTAAAAATAATAAAATAATTCATAAAATTAAAAAATAAGGACCTATGATAATATGTCCATTTTTTATACATTAGATTATTTGTGCTCAATATGTACACTATTTTTCTATATGCATTATATATCAAAAATATTTCACAAGTGTACTTGTGTGAGTTGTAGAACATAAGGTTGGCATCCCTAAATTTAGTTATGAGTGGTGATACTATGTCAAACCCAAAAATAATAATAGAGACAACAACAATTTATTCTAAATAGTAATGAATTCCACTATTGTCTAATTCACATGGACTTGTCCCAGTGAATATAGGGTATCAATTCTCAGATCCAAACTAGTCATAGTCTTTCTACAACTTGTTTATAGCTCAACACATTCACTAGGGGCATCCTCTTCCATAGATTTTATGTTTCTATTACTATACCTATTTTTTCTACATCAGTTCAAAACATTGCACAAAATCTATTGTTATTGCTCACTTACTTTCACATTGATGTCCTCCTAGATACTTAATTTGATTAATATACTAATGTTATTGATTACCTAGGTAGATGAATATAAGCTATTTTTACTTGTTTTTATGTTTACTTATATGTTTCACATGTTGTGTGTATTCACTACTTTGGATTAAGTAGATTTGAACATGTCCTTGTTTGCAGCCCCAAACCTTATTACATGTCTTCTGTGTGTGGGAGTGACATATGAAAATGTCCCTTATATATGGCCCCATGACCTTATTGCATATCTTGTATGCTTTTTTGTGTACTTTTTGTCCGTGTGCTTCATGGCCATGACACTTGTTTGATTAGTTTATGATGCCATGATCAATATCATGCATCTTTTTAATTTTTCAATGCCATGATGGATATCATGAATTTCCTGCTTATACTTGTTTTATTCAATTTCAATTACTTAGTTATGATCGTTATTCATTATGTTTCTCAATGACAAAATTTAGGTTCTACATACATCTTACACTACTAATTTCCCTTATTTTATTTATGATGATGGAACGATCTCCAATATTACCATTACTACTGATATTTAAATCTTATTTATAACATCATTCACATAATTTTCTTATTTTGAGATAAGTTATTATAGAGGCTTATCAACTCACCTCAAAAGTGGTGGCATACATAGTGTATTTCTTTGAGAATAACCTGTAATAACCAATGCACAAACATAAAATGATAGGATTTTATCAAATGATGATAATGACAGCTCATGCCAGCGCAGCTTTACAGATAGGTATCTTAGACATTATTTTCAGATTTCTAGATTTGTCTAGACACTACGTGGAAATATAGTCAGACATCGAAACTTCCATATATCGGTCATAGAGTTTTTTAGACCCTTGATTGGCTGTATATATATCTATACAAGCCCATTTTCTTAATCAATGAAAAACAATTAAGTTTTTCTGACAATCTGGTATCAAAGATGCGATTATCCTGATCAAAGTCACGAAGTTCAGAGTGAGCAGAGAAGCACGGTGCAGTGGTTCGACGTGGAACACTATAGAAAAGGAGCAGCGATCTAGCAGAAGACTCACGACACAGCCGTGGTACGATCGATACTTGCAGCTAAGTGACCTACGCAGTAGTTTGATAGAAAACACAGCGAAGCCCAATTCTATGAAAGCTTGAAGCTGCCCAATCCCTAGTTGATTCATTGGAGAAAGAGTCCGAGCAAATTATGTACATCATTGGAGAAAACACAATGAAGGAAGAGAAGAACAGCTAGTCATACATCAGATCACCACTTAGCATTGAAGGAAGCCTGGAGCAGGGAAATCACTGAGAAAAAGAGAAGTGATCTGCAAAGATGATCCAATGAAAGCTTTCAAATTCTTTGTTTGTTATTTGTAGACAACAACTGGCGAAATTATGGGACGTGCAACGAAGAAAGTGAGCCAATACTATGATGCCTGAGAAAAAGGATGCAGGAGTATTGGGGAGCTAAGTCAAAAGGATGGCAAAGGTTTTTGGAGCCTGAGGTCCGTAAATGGAAGAAGTGATCACCTGTTGGTAAAGGTGTGGGCTAGGGATGAAGGTATTCTTCTTTGGAATATAGCCATTGGCAGCAATAGACCTCTCCGTCCACGTTAACAATTTTGCTGCCCAGCAGGGCATTGAGAGATCACAGCTTCAACTCACTAAAGTCCATACCAGGTTCAGAGAAGAAGCAAGGTTGAGTTATTATTATTAAATATAAAAAAAGTAATAATAAAAAGACTGTCATCGAAGCTGATAAAACAACGAACTGTGTGAGCTTTGAAATCAAAGCTGATAGCAGCAAAACATCCAAGCTGTAAGTTGTTCAATTCGGCGAAGGAAAGAGTTTTTGTGGAGAAAGTCACTGAAGAAAGTCAAGACAAGATAGTGGAAGAAGATTGGAGCAAAAACCCTAAACAAGGTACATATAGTTTTTTTAAAAATCAATAAATACTATTTTGAAACTTTGCAAAAGTAAAGTAAAAACCAAATATTTCTGCTACAAAATTACTATTATCGGATACCCGACTTCTTAAAGGACCAAATTATGCTGCATGGAAAACAAAAATGTGTATGATCCTTCAACTAGAAGGATTGTGGGCCATCGTAACAGGAATCACACGAGTTCCCATTGATCCTGATGCACTCACAAAGTATGAACAATCTAATGCTACGGCCCTAATGCTGATCATGCTAAGTGCCATCAATGATGTGCAGCCACATATCAGGTATGTTGATAATACAAAGTCAACATGGGATAAATTGGTAACTATATATGAGGCAAAAAATAAGATGAAGATTCTTCATCTGTAGTCAAAACTTCATACACTCACTTTGGAGTCCGACAAAATAGTTGAGGAATTCTTACATCGAGTAGTTGAGCTATGTATAGAGTTGTTAGCTCTCAGTGAAATGGTAGATGACCAAACATTGGTCCCGATCACCTTGTGAACACTTCCTTCCCAATTCAGAGTGTTCATCACAACACTAAATTTCTCTAAATAGAAAGCATCATTTGAAGATCTCGTGAACTTGTTGTAGCAAGAGCAAGCCATCAATTCAACACAACATGAGTCTCAAGATAAAGTTCATAAAACAAAGCAACAACAAGGTCAAAAATCATGCAAGGGAGCTCCAAAGAAGCAATCATAGAAACAACAACAATAATAATTACCTCATCATCAATCACATAAGGCAAATAGGTAGTGTCACATTTGTCACACCAACACTCACAACACAAAAAATCACTGGTAAAATAGTCGAAACAAATGATCTAACAACAAGCCAAGCACATCAGGGCACAATGATACTCAAAAGTTCAAAATATGTCCTCATCAATGGAAGCAAAAGGGACATCTCCTTGCCCAACAAGAAGATGAATCTGATGAAGTAACAACTAAAGAAGACAAGAATGTAGTATTAGTCTCCTAGACTTGACAGCCAGTAAAGAACATCTAGTTGATTAACTCAAGTGCCACTAAACACATGATAGATGACAAGAAGTTGTTTGATTCACTGATAGACCAACCTACTAGAGATCAGGTTAGGATCATTGACGATAAAGAGTATGTCATAGT